>JAKSZT010054140.1:5241595-5308890 GCA_026826555.1 Tolypeutes matacus
CAATAGCATTGTCATTCCATTAATTTTTGAGTAGCATCCCCCTCCCCTCAAAAGGACACCACCCCAGAACAAGGTATATCAACACATTTTAACCCTGTGTTTCTGTACATGTTAAACAAGTAATGTCACAATAAAAGTTGTTTCACGCAGAGAGCAAAAAAGTAACAGCACTGCATTCCTTGTGCCCTATGGTTTGAAAACCAGATGTAAAATGATTGGTTCACAAGTTCGTATTTAATACAGACAATACAGAACCAACTCCTTCTGGAGAGCTGCTTCAAAATTGCTTCTCTTTTCCTATTTGTATTTTAATCAGTCTTTTAAAATGAATTTTTCATCCTGGGGTGAAGTGTGCTTTCTTGAAGGTGCCTCAAAAGTTGGGTTTGTTGAGGTTAAATGTTTATTGCTCTCTGTTGCCCCTTGTGGATGCACAGAAGGTACACAGCATGGGTACCTATATAAACTGATGGAAAGGTTTCATCAGGGGAGATGAATAATCAGAGGTGGAAGAGTGTTAGCAACTGGAGCAGCTAATGAACAAGGGCAGGATCTGCGTTAAGCTTGGAAGTTGCTTTGGTTGTTTTCTGTGGATGGTGGTAACTCAGTCTACTAGGGTCCTTGCCCTGACTATTCTGTCTTGCCCAGTTTTCTAGGCTATCACCCCTGTTTTACTTCTTTGGGAGTATATTGAAAGGTTTCTAAATGCCAATCTAAATATCACCCACACTTGTATATCAGTGCCTGCTCTTGGCAATTACCCGGGGGTTTACTGGACTAACTCAACAGTCTTTGGGGGTGGGTTCAAATCCCTTTCTTGCTGCAGAGTTGTCCTGCTATCTGAATTTCTCGTCCGAATTTAGATCCTTGTTTGGGCTATTATCCTCTACTCCACACTACAGTCTGGTCCCAGACCCCTACCACTACCAAGCTCCAATGAAACTTATCTTTTAGGCCTAGTCCACTTCTAGGCCCACTCTCCATCAAGTCTTTTTGTGTGTTTCTTCTTTCTACCAAAAATTCGTCCTAAGCATTAGGGTCACAGTATTTCCAAGTTAGCTGGCATACATCAACACTATCTGAAGAGTCCAACATGGGAATTATTCAAGAAAAGAAGGGTTTGGCGATGGTAGACATACTCCAAACTCCTTTTGTCCACCTCTCTTTCCAGGGCAGCTATTTGCATGCTTCCAACCAGTGAAGCCTCTATACCTAACAGTAATTGTAGGCACTTGACATAGAAACCTATGAGGTAGTCTTATTAGTCCCATTTAAATGTTGAAGGACATGATGCTCAGAGAGGACACAATACTTGTGGAAGATCGCACACAACTAAGTCTGTCTGTCTCCAGAGCCCATGTTCCTTTCACCACTGAGCACTGCCTCCTTTGTGTTATATGTTCATGGGCTTTTGATGCTATAGTCAGAAACTAATATATATTCCGGTCTGCTTGGGTGCTAAGCTGATGGGGTAGGGGGAAAAGCATGTAATTTGACCCTCAGAAGAAATTTTTATTTACTTTCATTAGCCTTCCTGTAGCTATGATCAACTTTTTTTTTTTTTTTAAGGAGGTACTGGGGATTGAACCCAGGATCTTGTACCTGGAAAGCAAGTGCTCAACCACTGAGTTATGTCTGCTCCCCAATGATCAACTTTTAAAACCATTCAACTCCAATTATAAAGATAAGAAATTATCCTGCCTAAAACTGTATCTATGCTCCATTTCTGGGAAAATGTGTTTTTTTTTTACTAATTCAAATCAGAAAATAACTAAACATGGCTTTCTTTCTGTCCCTATTCTGTCTTTGATTCCACCTATCTTTATTAGAATTTTCAGACACAACTTTTTTTGTAAATTTTCTTTTGACATAAAACTACATACTGGATAAAGTGCACAGATCTTAAATGCACAGCTCAGCAATTTTTCACAAAGTGTAAGCACCACTGACATTAACATAAAGAATATGAGCGACATCCCAGAATCCTGCCTCCTGCCTCCTTCCAGTCACTAACTGGCCTACATGTAACTATGATTCTGACTTCTATTAGTATTAATTACTTTTGCCTGTTTTTGAACTTTATAGAAATGAAATCATACAGTATACTTTTTTGTGTCTTCCTTCTTTTGTTCGACATTATATCTGTGAAATCCATCTACATTGTTGCTTGTAGTATAAATTTAAAAATACTATACACACACACGTGTGTGTTATTCTTTTGTATAAATATACCACAATATATTTATCTCTTCTACAGCTGATAGTTTGGCAGTGTCCAGTTTGGGGATATTATGCATAATACTGCTATGAACATTCTTGAATGTGTCTGTTAGCGGGCATATGTTTTTATTTTTGTTGGTTATATACTTGGGAGTGAGATTGATGGTCATAGTATATACAGCTTAGTACAGAGGTTCTTAACCAGGGGGTCCATGGAAAGGTTTCAGGGGGTCCGTGAGCTTGAATGAAAAAATTCAACTTATTATCTTTATTTTCTCTGACCTCTAATGTTGAGTGTCATAAAACTATTTGCCACTTCATTCTGAGAAGGGGTTCATGGTTTCCACCTGACTGGCACAGAGGTCCCTGGAACAAAAGACTTAGTAGATACTGCCAAACAGTTTTCCAAACTGGTTATACCAATTTATACTATAACAAGCAGAGTTGGAGAGTTGTTCTCCATACTTGCAACACTTGCTATTGTTAGGTGTTTTTTTTTTGTTTTTTTTTTTTTTAATTTTAGACTTTCTAATAGGTTTGTTATCGTATCACATTATAGTTTTAATCTGCAGTTCCTTGATGACAAATATATTAAGCATCTCTGTATATGGTGATTGGTCATCTGTAGATCCTATTTTTTTAATTATCTATTCAAGTCTTTTATCCTTTAAAAATGTACTGATTCATTATATAGTCACAATAGGAGTCGTTTGTCAGATGTATTTATTTCAAATTGTCTCTCACTATGTAGCTTGCCTTTTCACTTTCTTAATGGTGTATTTTGGTATACAGAAAGAAGTTCTTAATTTTAATGAAGTCCAATTTATTAATCTTTATTTTTTTGGGTATTGCTTCTTATTTCCTGTTTAAGAAATCTTTGCCTATCCCCAATTTAATGAAGATATATCTTTTATATTACCTTCTAGAAGTTTTATTATCTTGCCTGTTAAATTTAGTTCTACATCCATCTGGAATTAATTTTTGGGTGTTGTGTGGAGCAAGGGTCAAAGTTCATTTTTTCCATATGGATTCCAGATGAGGTACTATTTATTGAAAACATCATTATTTCTCTCACTCAATTACAGTGGCACCTTTGTCATAAATCAGACAACTGAATATGTATAGGTCTGTTTCTGGATTCTCTATTCACCGATCTATTTATATATCCTTGTATAAATACCATACTGCCTTAATTACTGTAATTTAAAAACAAGTCCTGATTTGGTGTGGTGTAAGTCCTCTAATGTTCTTCTTCATTATTGCTTTGGCTGTACTTGATCCTGTGCATTTCCATATAATTTAAGAATCAGTTTCTCAGTCTCCACTGGGAAAAAAACTGGTATTTTAGTGAATCTATAGAGCAATTTGGAAAAAATTGATATCTTCACAATATTGCTTCCTCCAGTCCATGAACAAGGTTTATCCTTACATTTATTGAAGTGCTCTTTTATGCTTCTCCTTTTAGTTTGTCAACTTTTTTGCCTTAAATATTTTGTTGCTATGCTATTAGGTACACACAAATTTAGAATTATTATATTTTATTTGTGGATTGAAACTTTGATCATTATGAAATATCACTCTTAATCTCTAATATTTCTTCTTGCCTCAACATCTCCTTTTCTGATATTAGTATATTTCCAACAGGTTTATTTTGAATAGTGTATAAATGGTAGTCTTTTTCCATACTTTTATTTTCAACCTTTCTATATCCCTATATTTTATCTGTGTCTGTTGTAAGCCATATGTAACTGATTTTTAAATCCAGTTTGATAGTCATTGACTTATATTATAATTTTATTGTGAAACAATTTCAAATTTACAGAAAATTGCAAGAAGTGTAAAAAGAATTCTGATACAGGACCCACACATCCCATTCAAGTTTTGCCAAGTACCCCCATGATGTCCTTTATACTCAAAGGGTGAAATACAAGATCACTCATTACATTTAGTCATCCTATCTCTCTTATCTTAATAGAAACTGTCCATGAGGAAGCCCAGGCATTGGACTTACAAAATGAGAACTTTAAAGCAACTGTAAATATGCTTAAAGAGTTAAAGAAAACCATGCACAAGAACTAAAGAAAACCAGAAAAACCATGCCTCACCAAATAGAGAATATCAATAAAGAGATAGAAACCATTAAAAAGAATCAATAAGAAATTCTGTAACTGAAAAGTAAAATAACTGAAATGAAAAATGCACTCAAAGAGCTCAACCAAATATTTGAGCAGGCAGAAAAAAGTATCAGTGTACTTGAAGATATGCCAGTTGTGATTATTTACTCTGAGGAGCAGAAAGAGAAAAGAATGAAGAAAAATAACAAAAGCATTAGAGACTGGGGAACAACATATGCATAAGAAGAGTCCCAGAGGGGGAGGAGAGAGAAAAAGGGTCAGAAAGAATAGTTGAAGAAATAGCTCCTGAGAAATTCCCAAATTTAATAAAAAATATGAATCTAAACATTTATGAAGCTTAAATACTCCAAGCAGAAGAAACTAAAAGTGATCCAAATTGAGACACATTATAGCCAAACTGTCAAAATCCAAAGGCAAAAATACACCTGAAGTGGATCATAGACCTAAACGTAAAAGTTTTAAACTTCTATAAGAAAAGAGAACATCTCTGTGACCTTGGGATAGTCAAGGATTTCTTGAACAGGATACAAAAAGTATACATCATTAAAGAAAATATTAATATTTATGAGTGTTTCAAAAGTAAAAATCTCTGCTCCTAAGAAAATGTTAAGGAAATGAAAAGGGAAGTCACAGACTGAGAGAAAAGGTTTGCAATACATATCTCTGACAAAAGACTTGAATCCAGAATATAAAAAGAATATTTGCAGCTCTATAATAGGCCCAATATGCACAAAATATTTGAGTAGACATTTCATAAAAGAAGATATATGAATGGCCAATATGTGCATGAAAAGAAGTTCTACATCGCCAGCCATCAAGGAAATGCAAATTAAAACCACAATGAGATACCCATATCTACTAGTATGGAAAATCTAAAAGGACTGAAAAACTAAGTGTGGGTCAGTGGGTGAAGATGTGCAGTAACTGGAACTCTCATACATTTCTGGTCAGTTTGTAAACTCCTTTGGAAAACAGTTGGTAGGGTTTTTTTTTAATGAACGTAAACACATAGTTGACATTTAATTGAGCAATTCCCCTCATATGTATGTACCCAATAGAAATGAAAACATAGATCCACATGAAGACTTGGCTATGAATATACATAGCAGTTTGTACTAGACACAAACTGGAAAAAACACCCAAATATATATCAACAGACCAAATGAATAAACATTATGGTATAATTACACATTGGAATACTACTCATCAATAAAGAGTAACAAATTATTAATACACTCAACACTATGGATAAATCTCATAAACATTATACTGAGCAAATAAGGCAGAGGCAAAAGAGAATATAATATTTGATTCTATTTATATGCTGTTTTAAAACAGGCAAAACTAATCTAAAATGAAAAATCAGATTAGTGGTTAGCTGGGGAGAGGTTAGGGGGAATTGACAGGGAAGGGGCATGAAGGAACTTTCTTGGTAATAGAAATATGTATCTTGATTTTCTTGACAGTTAAATAACATTGTACAATAGTCAAAGCTCAAACTGTACACCTAAAGCAAGTGCATTTTGTTGCATGTAAATTAAGCCTCAATAAAGATGATTTTTTAAAATCATAAGAGACCTATTTGCACACCTCTAAGAAAAACATATGAAAACCTAGGTAAAGTGGATAATTTTTTAGGAAAATACAATTTGCCAAAATTGACCTTAGTAGGGGTCAAAAGCTTAAATAGACCAATTTCCATACATGAAATAAGGAAAGTTACTAAGGAACTAATCCACAAAGTAGTACCAGGTACAAATCATTTCACAGGGGAATTCTACCAAACATTTAATGTTCAGATAGTCCCAAAGCTACTTACATTGTTTCAGAGCATAGAAAATGAACAAAATTTCCAAATTTTTAATGAAGCAAGTATAACATTTATACATAAACTTGATAAAGATACCACAAAATTATAAACCATTATCATTTGCAAATATTGATGCAAAGCTCTAAATATAATATTACTAAATAGACACCTATACCACATTAAGAATTTAGTACACCTTGAGCAAATGAAGTTTATGCCAAGAAAGGAAGGTATTTAATGTTAGAATATTACTATAATTCAGCATATTAATATATCTAAGGAGAAAAATCATATGATTCTCTCTGTTGATGCTGAAAATGCTTTTGAAAAATTTTCAACACCCATTTGTAATGAACAAAAAAAAAGAAGTCCAGCAAAATTAGGAATGGATCAATACTTCCTCAGCTTGATAAAAAATATGCATATCTCAATCTTAAAGGCAGCATCTACTTTAATGGGAAAACACTAGAGACATTCCTAATAAGATCTGGAAAAGGCAAAGATGCCCACTATTTCCACTACTATTTAACATTATACTGGAGGTATTAGCCAAAAGAATGAGATAGGAGAAAATAATTAAAGCCATAAGTATTGAAAAATAAGTAAAACTATCTCTATGTTCAGATGATATGTTAATATATCTGGAACCCCCTATAAAATGAATGATAACACTAACTTAAGGAATTAAAGAATTCAGTAGGGTAGGATTTCATAATATCAACATGTAAAAATGAATAGCTTTCACATATACAAATAATAAAAAGTTGAAGGGTATATGGAAAGATAAAAACCCATTTGCAGTGGCAAAAGAAGATAAAATACTTAGGAATAAACTTAATAAAATGATAAAATACCGAGGAATACTCTAAACAAGAAATTCAGAAAATTACAAAAGAGGCCTGAAAAAAACATAAAAGAATTTAACAAAATGAAAAGCTATCACTCTCCTTCTTGGGATATTTCAACCTCATCAAAATGTTGGTTGGCCTAAATTGATTGGTAAATTTAATGCAATTCCAATAAAGTTATCAACAAGCTTTATTTTCTGGAGTAAGACTATTTGATACTAAAATTCTTATTACAATAAGGATGCAAAAATAGCTAGAAGGGGAAGTGGGTGTAGGTAGCTCAGTGGATGAGCACCTGCTTCACATATACAAAGTCCCAGGTTCAATCCCCAGTACCTAAAAAAAAATAGCTAGGAAAACACTGTAAAGAAGAGACATGATGTGGGACTAGCTCTACTAATTATTAACATATCTTACAAAGCCTCTATAATTAAAATAGTATGCTACTGGTACACGAGTAGACATGTAGACATACAGGCCAATAAAATATAATAGAAAGCCCAAAAATAGACCCAAGTACATATGGAAATATAGTATATGACAAAAGTGGTATCTAAAATGACTGGAGCTATGATGGACTTTTTATTAAATAGTGCAAGGAAGCTGGATAGCCATTTAGAAAAAGATAAAATGAAATTTATTCCTTAAAAATGCTTAATTTTTATAAACTCCAAATGGATCAGAGATCTAAATGTAAAAAAATGGTACATCTATAATCTAGGGAAAGCTTTCTAACTATGACTCAAAATCTAGATGCCAGATGAATTTACCTACATAGAAATTTAAAAAAACTTTTGCATAACAAAAAAATTGTAATCAAAGGCAAAATACAAATGAGAAATTGGGAGAAGTTATTTGCAACCATTTTTCATAATATCCATGATATATAAAGAACTTTTTTAATTGAGGGAAAAAAGACCAAAAATTCTATAAATATTAGGCAAGAGACATGAGAAAATAATTCACTAAAATGACATAAAATTGCCCTTAAAATATGAAAAGGTGTTCAACCTCACTTGTGAATAGAGAAATCCAAATTAAATTATAATGAGACACCATTTCTCATCCATCAGATTAGCAAAATTCAAAAGTGTTTGTGGGTAAAGACCCATGATTTATGCAACTTACTCAAATGGCTCAGAAAAAATTCTGTAGCTACATATATGTGGGGAGGGAGAAGGAAGGGAGGAAGGGCGAGGGGTAAGGAGAGAAGGAGAGAGGGAGGCAATATAATAAAGCAAATGGGCCAAAATGTTAACAATAATAGAATATGGGTAATGAAAAGGCATATGTGTGTTCATTGTGCTTTTCTTATTCTTGCAACTTTTCTGGACAAGATAGAATAGACATATTTCTCCCTATTTTTCCTGCTAAGTACAGCTAAAAAGCCCCGGACATAAAATTTAAACAACCACAAGTACACTGAAATAGGGAGAGAAGAAGGTGAACTGGTTAAGGACTTCAGGACTGAGGGAACAACACAGTGGTGAGGTTCCTTGATTTTCTTCTTGCCTCCTTTATATCTTGGACCGGGCACTGGAGAAGCCAGCAACCTGGAAATACCAATGGGTGCAAAAGAAAGTCCCAAGAAAATCCACCCAGCAGTAATGTAGCAGCATTCCTCTCCCTGCCCACAGATGTGATGTCAGTGGAGGCTAAGTGAAGAACTCTGATTTCTACCCCACTGTAATGAGGCAGACTCCTTCCCAACTAGAGAGTGGGAGGAAAATTATTAAAAGGAAGGAGCTTGAGAAAGGGAAATTTTAAATTTTTACATGCAGACCTGGGCAGACACTCAAGTGACCTACATAGGAAAATAACCAAAATCAACAGAGAAAAATTTTTGAGAACTGATCTATAGGGTGGAATACCACCAAGGTTTCAGATTGGCCTCTGACTAGCACATGAAGTTCATCATTTTAGCTCTGCAAAGGCCCTAAAAATTAAATTGTCATTTGAACTACAGCCCAAAATAGTAAACCATGACCTGTGTGATAAATCTAAACAGGTTGGAAGGAACTTCCAGGGAAGATGGCCAAGTAGGGAGCTCCAGGACTTAGTCCTCCCAACAAAACAACTATTAAACAGGCAGGAACTATCTGAAAAAAGCTATTTTTAAACTCCAGAGGCCATTGCATGGTGAACACTGTACAACATCCAGGGAAGAGCAGGAGGAAGAGGCTAATAAATTGTGGTGAAGAACTGTAAATTGCTCTCTACATGTGGTAGCTACTGGTGCCCATCCCCCACTCTCACCTGCCAGTGACAGAAAGGAACATAAAAATCCTCTTCCCCAAGAAAAAGTGGATATGGCTGATCACTGATCACAGCTTTTGATTAATGACTTCAGATTGCCATGGGCCTAGTTCTGAGAGCAGCTGTTACTTCAAACCCCTTCCCCCATACAAAGGCAGAGGCAGTCATTGTTTCAGCCCTCCCTGGAGAGGGGCAGAGGTGGTGGTAATTTAAAGATGTAGGCTTCCTCAATTGTGGGGGACAGTTAGCTAAAGGGCTGCATTAGTTGGGCAGGCTAGGAAAGTTCAGCTTTGGGAACCCCCTGGAGAAACTGTTGGTGCCCTTTTAGACCTCCTCCCAGGGCCCTTCAGAGCTGGTCTGTATTCCCTTCATGGGTCCCTGGCCCTTTTTGTCTGGGAAAGGCCAAATTGGGAAAGTTCTCCTCAGGGTGACTCTCCTCCCAGAATTTGCCCTACAGGCAAAAGAAGCATGAGACAAAGAAAGGAGTCTAAAGAACTATAGAGGATGACAGTCTGGTACAAAAGCTTACTGACTTCAGATACCCAGGAGAAGGAGGTTTGTCCCCTGGGGAAACAGAGGGGACAAACAAACTCCTATAAACAGGGGAACTCCAAAAGAACCAACAAGCAAAATCCCAGAACAAAACATAGGCCCAAGCAAAGTGCATTTACATTAGGCAGACCTTCCTGATAGGAGGGCTAAAGCTCAAGAAAATTTCTGTCTTATCACCAGCTGGTTAAAAAAACAAGAAACAGACTTCCCAGGGAGTAAATCCCAGAGTTAACATTTTAAAATATTAAAGTGTACAGTGTGCAACAAAAGCGTACAAGACAAACAAAGAAACAGGAAATTATGGCTCTGTAGTTTGAGGCTGTATGTACCCCAGAATATCATGTTCTTAAAGTTCGTCCATTCCTGTGAGAGTGAACCTATTTTGGGTAGGACCTTTTGATGAGGTTACTTCAGTTAAGGCATGGTGCAGGGTGACTCTTAATCCTCTTACTGAAGTTCTTTATATGGAGGAATATGGAAAAAGAGACATAGAGAAAGCCACTGAAGTTAGAAGCTGAAAGTAACGAAACCTGGGAAGAGAAGGGAGAGACCAGCAGATGCCACAATGTGCCTTGCCATGTGACAGAGGAGTCCAGGATCACCAGCAGCCGGTCTCTGGGGAGAAAGCATTGCCTGATGATGCTTTGAATTGGTCATTTTCATGGCCTCAGAACTGTAAGCTTGTAAGTTAATAAATTTCCCTTGTAAAAACCAACACATTTCTAGTATATTGCATTTCAGCAACCTAGCAAAGTAAAACAATTGCCCATCCAAAGGAAGAGGATAAAATACAGAAAACACCTGTGGACCTACCAAACAAAGCCTTTTTTAAAATTACTTTTTAAAAATGCTTGAGGAGATGAAGGAATTTACATAGAAACATCTAAAGGATATCAGGAGAACAATGAATGAACAATATAAGGATATAAGTAAAGACATAGAAAAAGGAGCCAAGCAGAGTTACTGGAGATGACTATTTCAATAACTGAAATGAAAAATGCTCAGAAGTGTTTCAAGAGCAGATTGGAGCTGGCAGAAAGAAGGAATCAGTGAACTTGAACATAAGAAACTTGAAATGAGTCAGGCTGGGGAGTAAAAAGAAAAAAGAAATATTAAAAGCAAAAAATAGCCTAAGACTGATATGGGACACCATCAAGCTCACCAATATAAGTGTTATGGAAGCCCCAGAAGGAGAAGAAACAAAGAAATGAGCAGAAGAAATTGTCAAAGAAATAATGAATGAAGACTTCCCAAATTTAGCAAAAGACGTGAATACACACATCCAAGAAGCTCAGAAAACACCAAACAGGATAAAGATGATAAATATATGCTCCATCATGTATTGGTTACACTATCAAATGCAAAGGATAAGGAGAGAGTTCTGAAAGCTGCAAGAGAAAAGCAATGTGTTACATAGAAGGGAGTCCCAATAAAATTGAATGCTGATTCCTCATCAGAAACCATGGAGGCAAGAAGACAGTGAGTTGAAATAAAATGCTGAAGGAAAACAACTGCAAGCCAAGAATTTTATATCCAGTAAGACTGTCTTTCAAAAATGAGAGAGATTAAGACATTCTCAGATAAACAAAAGTGGAAGGAGTACACCAACCCTAAAGCTGCCCTACAAGCAATTTTAAAGGGAGATCTTCAGAATGAAATGAAAGGACACTAGACAGAGGTTCAAAGCAGCATAAAAAAATAAAGACCTGTAATAAAGATAACCATTTGGGTAATTATAAATACCAGTATTACTGTATTGTATTGTTTGGTGTGTAACTCCACCTCTTATTTCCTACAGGTGTTAAAATGCAAATGCATAAAAAGTAATGATAGATCTAGCTTTTTGGACATACAATGTACAAAGATATAAGTGGTAACAGATGTGAAAAAATGGTGAAGGGACAGAGGGGTATATGAAAAGTATATGTGCATGCTATTGAAGTTAAGTTGGTATCAAACCAAATAAAATTATTTTATATTTAGAATGTTAAATTTTAACCCCATGGTAACCACAAGAAAAATAGATTCAAAATATATCTGGATAGAAATGAGAAGGCACTCAATATGGTACAACACAAGAAAGCAAATAAATATAAAAGTACACTTTAATGGAAATGAGGAACAAAAAAGGTATAAAACTTACAAAAGCTGTATAGCAAAATGGTAGAAAAAGACCTGTATTATCAGTAGTGAGTTTAAGTGTAACTGGACTAAATAAACCCTTCAGTCAAAAGGCAGAGATTGGTAGAATGGATAAAAAAGCATGACCCAGGAAAACGGATGCAGCTCAAGCAATTGTGCTCTCAACTACTGTATAGGAGGCCCAGAGTTTGATTCCCAGGGCTCCTGGTGAAAGGCAAGCTGGCCCACATGGTGAGCTGGCCTACGCAGGAGTGCTGGCCCGTGCAGAGAGCTGGTGCAGCAAGATGATGCAACAAAAAGAGACACAGAAGAGAGACAATAAGAGACACAGCAGACCAGGGAGCTGAGGGGGTGCAAGAAATTGAACACCTCTCTCCCACTCTGGAAGGTCCCAGGATCGGTTCCTGGTGCCACCTAAGGTGAAGACAAGCAGACAGAGAAGAACACACAGAGAGCAGACAGTGAGTGCAAAAACAACAGGGGGGAGAAATAAATAATAAATCTTTTAAAAAACACACAGAGAGCAGACAGCAAGTGCAAAACAATGAGGTGGGGGGAGAAATAAATAAATAAAAATAAAAGTTTTTTAAAAAAGCATGACCCAACTATATGCTGTGTGCAAGAGATCACTTTAAAGTCAAAGTAGTGGACTTCTGGGAAAATGGCATCGAAGTAAGTAGTCAGAGCCCAATTCACAACGGATGTAGGCCATTTTAAATCAGCACACACCACTCAGAACTGAGTGGGAGAGAGTGTGGTCTACGATGTGAACTGTGGTCTATGGTTGGTGGCAAGGCTCCAGGATGTGTAAGTTCATTGAGGGTGGTGGGCCACACTGTGGGAGATGTTTGTGTGGGATGTGGTGGGAGGTGTGGGAGGTGGGCAACATGGGAATCCCAGTGGGTTCCGTGTAATATTTTGGGTAATCTAAGCACCTCTTAAAATATATGTATATATATATATATAAATAACATTTTTGTAAGCAAATACACATATATGCATATATATTTATATATCATTTTGCAAATGTTTGTATGTATTGTGAGAATTTTGATTTTTACCCATAATAAAAAAAAAAAAAGAATGGAGAGAAGCAAGATGGCGTCAGTTTAGGAGGGCACTCGCTGACTAGCTCTCTGAGGATGGCTGATTGGGGACAAGGTCCTGCCTGGGGAGTCTGTGCTGGGGGCGCATGGAGCAAGAATCTTGGGGACATCGATCTGAAGGGAGCTGGAGGCAAGGTGGATTGCTCAGGAAGGATTCGTGAGTTTTTTCCCTTCCTGTAGGAGTTGATACAGATGGCTGAGCCCCACCGTCAGGGAAAAAGGCTGGTTTGAGCCGTGACTCCCACTGGCAACCTGGTGAGATGGCACGTTCTCCAAGAGTGGGAGGGTTCTGGTGGAGGGTTGAGAGGGGTTTCCTTTCTGTGGATTTGGCTGC
Source organism: Tolypeutes matacus (assembly GCA_026826555.1). Taxonomy (NCBI): domain Eukaryota; kingdom Metazoa; phylum Chordata; class Mammalia; order Cingulata; family Chlamyphoridae; genus Tolypeutes; species Tolypeutes matacus. Next base: position 5,254,996 of record JAKSZT010054140.1, read on the forward strand.
CTGGAACCCCTTGCAGCTTTGGGGAACAAAATAGCTGGCTTGAATCAGCACCAGGCAGAGGGGAGTGGCGAATCTGCTGAGGAAGTTGATTTACCTAGCTGCCCAGGGATACGCCCCAACTCCTGCCGGCAAGCCGGGGAGAGGGAGCATTCTCCGAGAGTGGGAGGGTTCTGACAGAGGGTGGAGAGGGGTTTCCTTTCTGTGGATTTGGTTGCCTGGACCTCCTCATAGCTTTGGGGAGCAGATAAGCTAGCTTGAAGCAGTGTCAGGCTGAGGGGAGGGGTGAATCTGCTAAGGAAGCCTGATTTACCCAACAGCCCAGTCATACTGAGGCTTGGCTACAGAGGGGGCGGAGTCAGCCAATTTTATTGTTCTGCACTGACAAACATCAGAGCTTCAGCTCCCCTGGGGAGACCAGGAAGTGGGAAGTGCTTGATTAGTTTCCACAGGCTTATTTAGGGTCCCCTCAGCGAAGGGGGTGGTCTAGAAGAGGACTTCTTTTGGGTCCCTGATTTCACCAAAAAAAAAAAAAAAAAAAAAAAAAGACAGTCAATTTAAAAAAGAAAAAAAGAAAAAAATTTTAAACTTAGCTGCCTCAAAACCTGCAGATAGAACCTTGCAGGGCAATTGATTGATAAATACAAGCAGGCTGAGAGGTTCCACAAGGACCCAAGAAGAACACTGTTCTTCCTTAGCTTTGTTTGACTGCTTGCTTGTGTGGTTGTTTGGTTTTTCTTTGTTTATTTGTTGTCTCATGCTTTTCTTTCCTCCTTCCTCCCCACTCCTTCTTTTTTCTTTTCTTTTTTTAAAATTAGGTGCTGCTAGCTTGTGTATTCTTTGCTGTGCTTCTTCTTCCATGATTTCCCATTCTCTGTCTATATTTATTTTGTCTCCCAATGCTATCTCTTTTCCTTCCTTCATCTTTCTGCCTTCTGCTTTCTGTTATCATTCTTACATAACACCTTTTTTCATTAGCCCACAACTTAAGGGTGTCAATTTCTATTCTATCTATTCTGTTCTCTTCTTTTATTATTATTATTATTATTATTAGCCTTTTCCTTTTGGCCCTTTCTTTACTCTTTCTCTCTCTCCTCATCATTCTAGCCTTCTAGATCATTATATGTGTATTTTTCTGTATTTGGTTTCCCAGTCCATTGTAGGTACTCTACTTTTTTTCCTATTACTCTACACTGCCTACATGAGTGAAATATTCATTTTATGAAGTCTTATACAGCCCCTCTTCTAACTTTTATCAATATTACTATTATCCTTCTTCCTTTCTCACATCTTTCGATTTCTCTGGCCCTAATCTTTTGCCTTCAAGGGAACATAGAAAGAAACAAGGAAATAAAATAAGAAGAACAAAGTCTCAAAGAGAAAACTCAAAACACACACAGAACCACCAGCTAAATAAAACTCTAGAGCAGAGAGGGAAGCTAATCAACTGAATAAACCCATCAAGATAAAATGATGACTAGAGGGCAACAAAAAATTACAAACCACACTGAGAAATAGGAAGACTTGGACCAGTCCAAGGAACAAACTAAAAACCAGGAAGAGATCCAGAACATTGAACAACTAATCAAAGCTTTCCAAACAAATATCATGGGCGAACTTAATGAAGTGAGGGAAGAGATTAAGGATATTAAGAAGATACTGGGGGAAGCGACTGTGGCTCAATCAGTGGGGCTCCCGTTTACCATGTGGGAGGCCCCGGGTTCAGTTCCCGGGGCCTCCTGGTGAAGGCAAGCCCGCCCGCATGGAGTGGTTGGCTGACCCAGCGAGCACAAACAGCAAGGGGGGGGATAAATGAATAAATAAATAAATAAAATCTTTAAAAAAAAAAGAAGATACTGGGAGAACATACTGAAGAAATTGTAAACATAGATAAAAATATAATGGATATGATGGTGATAAATGGTATGATACAAGAAATAAAAAAGATACTGGATTCACATAACAACAGATTTGAACAGGTAGAAGAAAGAATTAGTGCTGTGGAAGACAATACATCTGAAATCAAACAGATAGTAGAACAGAGAGATAAAAAGATAGAAAAATCCAGCAGGGAATCAGGGATTTAACTGACAACACAAAATGTACAAACATACGCATTATAGGCATCCCAGAAGGAGAAGAGAAGGGAAAGGGAACAGAAGGAGTGTTGAAGGAAATAATGGCTGAAAACTTCCCAACCCTATTGAGAGAGATGGATGTACAAGTCCAGGAAGCACAGCGCACCCCAAACAGTATAAATCCCAACAGACCAACTCCAAGACATATACTTGTCAAAATGTCCAATGCTCAAGACAAAGAGAAAATACTCAAGGCAGCAAGAGAAAAGAGAACCATCACATACAAGGGAAGCACAATAAGATTAAGTGCTGATATCTCATCTGAAACCATGGAGGCAAGAAGACAGTGGTGTGACAAAGTCAAAGTACTAAAAGAAAAAAACTTCCAGCCAATAATTCTCTATCCAGCAAAACTGGCATTCAAAAATGATGGAGACTTCAAAATATTCACAGATAAACAGAAATTAAGAAAGTATGCCAATAAGAAACCTGCACTTCAAGAAATACTAAAGGAAGTTCTACAAGTTTAAAGGAAAAAACAAGGGAGAGAGAGTTGGAGGAGAGTGTAAAAACAACTAAAAAGACAAAAAGAGAAATAAAAACAAAATATGACATACATTAACCCAAAGAAAACATGTCTGAAGTAAGAAATTCATCGCGAATAATAACACTGAATGTTAATGGTTAAATTCACCACTCAAGAGACACAGATTTGCAGAATGGATAAGAAAACATGATCCATCTATATGCTATCTACAAGAAACCCACCTTCAACCCAGGGATTCAAGGAGGCTGAAAGTGAATGGCTGGAGAACAATTTTACAAGAAAACAATAGCCAAAAAAGGGCAGGAGTAGCTATCCTAATATCAGACAAAATAGACTTTAAATGCAAAACTATTGTAAGAGACAAAGATGGACACTATATATTAGTAAAAGGACTAATCTCTCAAGAAGAAAGAACAATCATAAACATTAATGCACCTAATCAGGGTGCCTCAAATACAAGAGGCAAACTCTGGAAAAACTAAGTGGAGAAATAAATGCCTCTACAAATATAGTGGGGGACTTTCATACACCATTATCACCATTAGACAGAACATCTAGATGGAGAATCAATAAAGAAACAAAGACTCTGAACAATACACTAGAGGACCTGTACCTAATATATATATACAGAACACTACACCCAAATACAATGGGATTTACATTCTTCTCGAGTGCACATGGATCATACTCTAAGACAGACCACATGCTAGGCCACAAAACAACACTCAATGAATTCAGAAAGATTGAGATTATACAAAGTAATTTCTCTGACCAATGGAATGAAATTGGAAATCACTAAGGGCCAGAGAGCCAGATTAGGCACAAAGATACGGAAGTTAAACAACACACTCTTAGACAAACAGTGGGTCAAGGAGGAAATCTCAAAAGAAATCAGTAACTACCTTGAAACTAATGAAAATGACAACACAACATATCAAAACCAATGGGATGCAGCCAAAGCTTTCCTGAGAGGGAAGTTCTTAGCCATAAATACATATATTAAAAAAGAAGAAAGAGCTAAAATTGAAGACCTAACTGCACACTTGGAGGAACTGGAAAAACAAAAACAAACTAAACCTAAAGGAAGTAGAAAGAAGGAAATGACAAAGACTAGAGCAGAGCTAAATGAAATAGAGAATAAGAAAGCACTAGAAAAAATAAACAAAACCAAAAGCTGGTTCTTCAAGAAGATCAATAAAATTGACAAACCCTTAGCCAGACTAACAAAGAAAAAGAGAGAACAGATGCAAATACACAAAATAAGGAATGAGCAAGGGGATATCACTACTGACCCCACGGAAATAAAGAGTATCATAAGAGGATACTTTGAAAAATTATATGCCAACAAAAATGATAATTTAGAGGAAATGGACAAATTTTTAGAAACTCATAAACAGCCTCCATTGATGAAAGAAGAAATTGATGAACTCAACAGTCCAATTACAAGTAAAGAGATAGTCTCATTCAACAAAAACCTCCCAACTAAGAAGAGCCCAGGACCAGATGGCTTCACAGCTGAATTCTACCAAGCATTCTGGAAAGAGCTAACACCAATACAGCTTAAGCTCTTCCAAAAAATAGAAGTAGAAGGAATATTGCCTAACTCATTCTATGATGCCAACATTTCCCTAATACCAAAGCCAAACAAAGATACCACAAGAAAGGAAAATTACAGACCAATTGCTCTAATGAATCTAGATGCTAAAATCCTCAACAAAATACTTGCTAATCGCATTCAACAACATATCAAAAGAACTATACACCATGACCAAGTGGGTTTCATCCCGGGTATGCAAGGATGGTTCAATATATAAGAAAATCAATCAATGTATTACACCACATAAACAGATTGAAAGAAAAAAATCACATGATCATCTCTATAGATGCAGAAAAAGCATTCGACAAAATACAGCACTCTTTCCTGATAAAAACACTGCGAAAGATAGGAATAGAAGGGAACTTTCTGAATATGACAAAGGGTATATATGAAAAACCCATAGCTAACATTATCTTCAATGGTGAAATCCTAAAAGCCTTCCCTCTGAGATCAGGAACAAGACAAGGATGCCCACTATCACCACTCCTATTTAACAGTGTCTTAGAAGTACTTCATCGAGCACTGAGGCAAGAAAAAGATATAAAAGGCATCCAAATTGGAAAAGAAGAAGTAAAAATTTCATTATTTGCAGACGACATGATCCTATACATAGAAAGCCCTGAGAAATCTACAACAAAGCTTCTAGAACTTATAAACGAGTTCAGTAATGTCACAGGCTATAAGATCAATGCTCAAAAATCAGTAGCATTTCTGTACACCAATAACAAGCAATCTGAGAAGGAAATCAGGAAAAAAATACCATTTACAATAGTAACTAAAACAATCAAATACCTAGGCATAAATTTAACTAAAGATGCAAAGGACTTATATACAGAAAACTACACAACACTGTTAAAGGAAATCAAAGAAGACTTAAATAAATGGAAAAATATTCCCTGTTCATGGATAGGAAGATTAAACATCATCAAGATGTCTATCCTACCCAAATTAATCTACAGATTTAATGCAATCCCAATAAAAATCAACACTGTATTTTTTAAGGAACTGGAAAAACTAACTACAAAATATATTTGGAAATGTAAGAGGCCCTGAATCGCCAAAGACATATTGAAAAAGAAAAATGAAGTTGGCAGTATCACATTCCTGACTTTAAAACATACTACAAAGCTACAGTGGTCAAAATTGCATGGTATTGGCACAAGGATACACATACTGACCAATGGAACCGAATTGAGAGTTCTGATATAGATCCTCGCATATACAGTCATCTGATATTCCATAAGGCCACCAAGCCTACTCAGTTGGGAGAGAATGGCCTCTTTAACAAGTGGTGCTTGGAGAACTGGATATCCATATCTAAAAGAATGAGAGAAGAATACCATCTCAAACTTTATACAAAAATCAACTCAAGATGGATCAAAGATCTAAATATAAGAGCCAAAACCATAAAGACCTTGGAAGATAATGTAGGGAAGCATCTACAGGACCTTGTAATAGGAAATGGTTTCATGAACTTCACAGCCAAAGCACGAGCAGCAAGAGAAAAAATAGATAAATGGGATCTCCTCAAAATTAAAAACTTCTGCACCTCAAAGGACGTTATTAAGAAAATAAAAAGGCAGCCTACCCAATGGGAGAAAATATTTGGCAACCATATATGTGATAGGAGCCTAATATCCTGCATATATAAAGAAATCCTACATCTTGAAAATAAAAAGACAAATAACCCATTTAAAAAATGGGCAAGTGACCTGAAAAGATACTTCTCCAAGGAAGAAATACAAATGGCTAAAAAGCACATGAAAAAATGCTCAACATCGCTTGCTATCAGGGAAATGCAAATCAAAACTACAATGAGATACCATCTTACACGCATTAGAATGGCAGCTATTAAAAAAACAGCAGACTATAAGTGTTGGAGAGGATGTGGAGGAATAGGAACCCTCATCCACTGCTCGTGAGATTGTGGAATGGTCCAGCCACTGTGGAGGACAGTTTGGCAGTTCCTCAGAAAACTAAAAGTAGATCTTCCATATGAACCAGTGATTCCACTGCTGGGTATATACCCAGAAGAATTGAAAGCAAAGATACGAACAGATATATGCACACCAATGTTCATAGCGGCATTGTTCACAATTGCCAAAAGTTGGAATCAGCCCCGGTGCCCATCAACAGATGAATGGATAAGCAAAATGTGGTACATACATACAATGGAATATTACTCAGCTGTAAGAAGGACTACAGTGCTAACACATGGAATAACGTGGATGAATCTTGAAGACCTTATGTTGAGTGAAGCAAATCAGGCATTGAAGGATGAACATTACATGACCTCACTGATTTGAACTGAGGAAAGTGAGCAGTCTCTGAGAACCATTGTCTGAAAGATAGGTTAAGAAGAGAGAGAAAGAGAAGAGAAGGTTGTGAGCCATCACCCATACAGACATAATGTATGGTAAAGGGATAGAGTATAGTTGCATATTGAAGGATAGGACAGGTGGGTAGTGATATTACTGGGTTTGGTGGTGCAGGGTTGACAGCTGGGTAGATTAGGAAGGGCAGGTTAGAATACCCAGGATACTGGGGGTAGAGTTGGGAGAGGGACCAGGTGAACACGGGATTTGTGGATATGAGGTTGAAAGTGCAGGAGTGGGAATGTTCTTATGGCAGTATGACAAGGTAGTGTCACTGGTTTAGGGTGTAGGTCGGGGGGGTGCATTCAGGACGGGGCGCAACTGGAGTAGGCTTCTGCGGAGTGTGTGAGTGTTCATCCTGTCATAATGTGTTGTGTTGGGGAGTGGAGACCCACATGGTGAGTGAGAAGGAGAGGGACCCCCATCTTTGGGAGGACCTAGTCACCCAGAAGCAGACAGGTGGGTATCTCTTATGAGCAAGGGTGGATCCTAATAGGGGAGGACAATCAGCGTGTCAAGACCTCTTGTTGCATGTAACTATGAATATTGTCATCCAATGAGTCAAGACAGGGGAGTATCATATGCCCCAGGGGGATGGAGAGGAAGGAACAGAAAAGATCAAACAGGGGGTATTTAGTGGTCAGAGGAAATGTTTTTCATTACCTTACAGTGATGGACACAGGACATGGTAAATCTCATAAAAAATTATTAAACTGTACCGTCTAAATTATAAACTATACTGTAAACCATTGACAATGTTTAGTAGTTATGTTTCACTATCTTTATAACAGTTATAACAATGTTACCATCCACAAAAAAAAAAGGTTTTAATATGGGGTGAGGAAAGTGGAAGGAGGTTGGGTATATGAGAGTCTCTAGTATTCTGTGTGTGACTTTGCTGGACCTAAAACTCTTTGAAAATTAAATGAAAATTTGGGAGACACTGGGGAATGAGAGGGGGAAGGTGCCATGGTACAGACTGGACACCTGATAATGCAGTGATAAAAGGAAAAATGTTAAAAATTTTTTTTTTTGTTTTTTTCACATTTTTTGAATATCCCAATCCTTTAATTTTATTTTATGTTTAGTGTTTTTTAAAGTTTCCATGTATTTTATCTCTTATATTTAAACTTATCATTATTATTTCATTTTCCTATTAATTGTATTTGGCTATTATATGGGCTTCATCTTCAAGGAAGGTTTGCATCACAGAAGGGTTACTTGGAGGTGGAGTGGACATCACCATCCCAAACTCCTCAGGATTGGGGGAAGAGCCATGGACTAGAGTGGGCTCACTGATATTCTGTTGTAGACATATTGTGATTCAAGCAATGGAAGAAATTACAACATTGAGGTGAGCCAGTGGCCACTGGACGCTTTCGGGGCAGGGAAGGGAAAAGCAGTTGTAATACAGGGGCTTTTTTGGGACTTGGGAATTATCCTGAGTGACATTACAACGACAGATATAGGCCATTTTACATCAGCATATACCATGCAGAACTGTGTGGGAGAGAGTGTGGTCTACAATGTGAACTATGGTCCATGCTCAGTGGCAAAGCCCCAGGATGTGTATATCCATTGCAGGTGATGTACCACACTAATGAAAGATGTTAAGGTGGGAGGTTGTGGGAGGTGTGGGAGGTGGGGAACATGGAAATCCCTGTAATTTTTGTGTAGCATTTATGTAATCTAAGCATCTTTTAAAATATAAAATTAATTAATTAACTAATTAATTAAAAGTAAAAAAAGGACATCATTGGTACATATGAAAAAACTGGAATATAGATTGTAAGTTTTATACCAATGTTAAATTTCCTAAGCTTGATAACTGTACTTACAGTGGTTACATAAGTGAGTATCCTTGTTCTTGGAAAATGTTCATGGAAGTATTAAGTGTTCCAGGAGCATGATGTATACAACCAACTCTCAAGTGTTCAGAAATTGATAGCTAGGTAGATAGATAGATGATAGATAGATAGATAGATAGATAGATAGATAGATAGATAGATAGATAGAGATATTGATGGATGGATGGATAGAATGATTTGGCAAATGTGAATGTGGCACAATATTAAAATTGGTGGATCTGGGCATCTAGGTGGGGGCATGTTGGAGTTCTCTGTATGGGTGTTGCATTTTTTTTTACACTGGTCCTGTAAGTTTGAAATTATTTCAAAATAAAAAGTTTAAAGCAAAAAATAGTTTACCCTAATTAGTATATATATTTTCAAGCTCCAGAATTAGAGATACCTTCCATTAGCATCTAATCCAGAAATAAGATTAGAGTCTATGTAGTTGGTTTATATTTCAAATTTTTCTCTGTATTTTTAAAGGCAGTTTCACACACTGATAAGATAACTAGTTATAAAATTTCAAAATGCATTTATCAAGTTGTTCTCTGTTTTTAAAGTTTTGGTGAGACCAATCTATATCATAGATTCATTTAAACTACCTGGTTACTTATGTATTGTCTTAGTTTGTCTGGGCAGCTACCACATCTGGTTTTGGCTTAAACAATAGGAATTTATTGGCTCACCGTTTTGAGGCTAGAAGAGGTCCAAAATCAAGATATTTGCAAGGCTTGTTTTGTCCCCCAAATCTGTGTTGTTCTGGCCCTGGCTACTGGAAATCCTTGGGATTCCTTGACTTAACCGTCTACTGTCACAGGACAATAGTCTTTCATTTCTCGGTTTCTGTGAATTCTTTTTATAACGTCTCCAGTAATCCAGATTAAGACCCACCCTCATTTCCACCCACAGGAATGGGAATCAAGATTAAGAACGTCTAAATCAGGGAAGCGGCTGTGGCTCAATCAGTAGGGCTCCCGTTTACCATATGGGAGGCCCCAGGTTCGGTTCCCGGGACCTCCTGGTGAAGGCAAGCCCGCCCGCACGGCGTGGTTAGCTGACCCAGCGAGCACAAGCAGCAAGGGGGGGATAAATGAATAAATAAATAAAATCTTAAAAAAAAAAGAACGTCTAAATCGGGGTACATAATTCAATCTACCACACCAATAAATGACATAAATTAATTTAAACTGTGGTTATTTATGTATTTTGTGGCTATAAGCTTGCTCTCCTCTCTAAAGGACATTAACTACTTACAATTTATTTATTTATTATATTTATATAGTGCCTTGGTTCTCTAGGGCAGCCCTAATTTTTAGGAAATGATGAAAATAAAGTATTTTTTTTCCTAAGAAATTTTCTGTTTTGTTTCATTCTGTTTTACATTTTAAATCAGACAGCATTAAAAGAGGACGTTTGGGACTCTTACTAAGCCAAACTTTCCTAACTCAAGTTTTTTCATGACATCAGTTAGTCTATGAATTTCTAAGCACTAGTCTATAAAATTAGAACAACTTATTATTCATTCTGATCTCTTCATAAAACTCTACCAAACCTTACAATTGCTCTCAGATGCTACTCCTGAATCTATGGTTGATTTTTTAAGTCTACATCTTTTTTGCCCCTAAAATGACAGTTGTTTTAAGAAGTATTTAGCAACATTTCAAACATTTCTTTAATCATTTATCAGATTTCCCTCAGACTTTGTATTCCAAGAAGGCTGGGCCACCATTTTGCTCAGTAATTACGCGGGGAGGGTTTGGAGGTAGGGATTGGGGGCTCTGAGTGATGTGGTTACAATATAGTCATCTTGCAAACTAAATAGCAAAAAAGAGATACAACTGAGTTTCCCAGGTTGATCTGCGTTTGACTTCAATTCATTCTATTTATGTCCAAATGTGGTTTGATGAAGAAAATGGCAGCAGGTAGATGGTGTATAGGCCTTGTGCAATCTCTCCAGTAAGGAAGAGCAAAAACATTTTCATATCATCATACACTCTTTAAGTCTGAAAGGAGTAAAGAGACTCAAAGGCCTTCTATTCAAATCAACTATCTGATGCTAGAGTCTCCTTTACAACACTCTTACCACATATTTGTCTAAACTCTGCTTGGACACCAGCAATGTTAACCTACTATCTCAGAAAGCAACGTATTCCATTTCTCTTATGTTAATCCAAAGTCTGTAGCTTCTACCCATTGGTTCTAATTCTACTCCTTGAGGCCATTCAGAAAAAATCGAATGCTTCTTCCACACAACAGTCCCGCAAGTAATGAAAGACAGCTCTCATATACCCCACATTATGGCTTCTCTGGGCCAAACATCCAAAGTTCCTTCGAGTGTTCCTCATATGACAGTGGAGGTGCTTAACAAATATTTTTGGAATGAATGAATGAATGGCTGCTCCTCTTTGAATATATTTCAGTTTGTCTACATTATTTTAAAAATCAGCATTTACAGAGTACTCACTATGTGTTACTTAATCTTTACAACAACACTGTTATTATCTCCATTTTACAGTTGAGGAAACTGAGACTTAGAGAGGTTAAGTAACTTACCCAAAGTCACAGAGTTAGAAGTAACAAAACTGGAATTTGAACTCAAACAATTTGACAATAAAGCCCACATTCTTACCCTTTGCACTATTCTGTATTCTTAAAAGTTTTGCCCAGAAAAGAATACTAATGCCACAGGTGTGGGCAGCCTGGTACAGAGTAAAGTAGGACATTTGGATATTATATTTCCAATAATGTAGCCTAATATCACCTTAATGTTGGGGGGAAGAGTGCTGGTTTAAAGTTGTATATACCCCCAGAAAAACATGTTTTTAAATCTCATCCATTCCTGTTGGTGTAAACCCATTGTAAATAGAACTTTTTGGTGAGGCCACTTCAGTGAAGGCGTGACCCACCTTGTTCAGGATGGGACTTAATCCTATTACTGGAGTCCTTTATAAACAGAATAAATACAGAGAGAGAGAGAGAGAGAGAGTGCCATGGAAGCAAGAAGCTGAAAGCAACGAAACCTGGAAGAGAAGGGAGAGACCAGCAGACGCCACCATGTGCCTTGCCATGTGGGAGAAGAGCCAAGCATTACCAGCAGCCGGTCTTTGGGAAGAAGGTACTGCCTTGATGATACTTTGATTTGGACATTTTCTCAGCCTCAAAACTGTAAGATAGTAAGTTTCCATAGTTTAAGCCAAACCATTTCATGGTATTTGCTTTTAGCAGTCTAGGAAACTAAAACAGGGAGGGTGAGAATAACATTATTGGCACACATTAATCTTACACTTTAGAAATGACAGCATTCGCAACCTGTACTCATGCAGATGTTTTTTTGTGTGTGTGGTTTTTTTGAACCCAAGTACATGACTATATTTTTTCCCCTGTGAAATTTCTTTTTTTTTTTTTCATCTTTAAAATAATCATTTTATTTTTTTTTTATTTTTTATTTTTTTAACTTTATTTTGTACATTTAATAATTGAAAACATAAACAATTAAAAAGTAAACACAGATGAATAAATATATACATTTCTCAATTAAATGTAATGGATACATGTAAATTTTTTTAATCAAACAATATATTACACAATATATTTGGTTCATAGTAATGCATTCATACAGTATTCTTGATTGAGTCAGTGTCTCTAACTTGTCAATATCTCTTGGGAGTCTAATCTTGCTATCTATTACAGTTATTATTTCTGTGTGATTGTGTCTACTGCAATACAAATGAGCCAATCATACTATGTCTATTTTCTTAAGACTGATGAGCAGGAGAAGGCTGCAGAAAGAACCCTGTGGCAAACCACTAGAAAATTTCTTCAAGGGTGCTGTCATTTCACTTTTCAGCACCCTTTGAGCACAATCATTCAACCAGTTGTCAACTCATCAAATTGGTTGGTTGGCCCATATTTCTGCACTTGCAAAAAAAGCTTTTGTCAAATTCCTTGCAGAAGTCCAGAGGCACTAAGTCTGCTTTAAAAAAAAAAAGTTAAACTTTTTATTTTGAAATACATTCAAAATCTACAGGACAGATTCAAAAACAGTACAAAGAACACCACCATATCATCAAGCTCCCAGATACCCAGATTCAACAATTTTAACATTTTGCCACATTTGCCCTATCATTCTATCTTTCCATCAATCTATCAATCCATTCATCTATTTATCCATCTATCTATTGATTGATCCATTTTCTGAATACTTGAGTGTAGGTTGTAGACATCATGCTCCTTTAACACTTAATACTGCCATGTACAATTCCTAAGAACAAGGATATTCACTTATGTAACCTTCTTAAATTCCTCAAATATTCTTTCTGCCCCTTTAAATTCCTCAAATATTCTTTCTGCCCCTTCCTCAAATATTCTTGCAGCACGCCTTTCCACAGAGGTGTTTCAATCTGGGCTTTCCTGTGTTCCTGTGTGGATCTCCAGAGTGGAGATTCAAAACAGGATCTGATGGCCGAAGTCACTGAAGAAAAGCCACCGGACTCCTCCTCCCTTTTCCCTTGAAACAGCTAACAGGAAGGAAGGTGTCTGTTCTCTTCTCAGCCAGCTGCAGTGAGCCAGGGGTTTTACCCCAGCTTAATATCTTGGGTGTGGGGGAGGGGAGCCCTTCCAGGCTGCCGCAGGAGCTTGGTAACTCACTTTTGTTGTTTTGGCTTCTTTGTCTCTCTGTCCCTCACCCTCCTGGGAGTTGTGTAGCACTGTCCTGGTCTGCTGACCCCCAAAGTGGGTCCCTCAGACAGCTTTTGGTTCTTTCTCCATTGTTTTTGTGAGAGCATTGAACGCTGCCTATTAGTGCAATGCCATCTTCCCACTCTTTTTTGAAATTTATTTTAATTTTTAAGTGTCTATTTTTAAAAAACTCCCTGCCTCTCCCCTTTTAAACAATCAAGAGTTTGCTAAACCATCATATGAAAATCATATTAGCCAAAAAGAGACAATGGGCTCAGCACTGCCATCGCTGTTGAATAAAATGAGTAACCCAACAGGGAATCATCCAACTTCAAGGCAATGGAGTCAGAAGTAATTGTGGTAAGAGAATTCATCTTTACTTTGTGACTTACCAAACGGGCTCTTTAGAAGAAAATAATATTTGTCTTCTTTTTTATTTTGGGTAATAAAGTACTTCTACCACCCCAGTATACTAAAGAATAAGTGTTTTGATTATAAATAAAAAGTTGATATAAGAGAAAATAAGCACTTCAGTAGTGCTTTTTTCATCCATCTCAATAACAAGTTTTCTTACCAACTTGTCCTCAGTTACCACTGACCCTGTGAAAATGATTGAGGTCCTAAAAAAATCACTCGAAATAGCCAACCTTAGGAAGAGTAGACTGAACTTACATTGAACTTTAAGTTTATTGATTAAAGTTTTTCAACCTGTACATTTAATCCAATTTACACATTGAAATATTTCTAATAATGTAGCTTGGAATTTATATTTTCTATAAGTTGTCACAATATGCATTATCTGAAGATTACAGATTTTTTCATTTAATGATGCAACACACAAATGCTGACTTTATATATTCACATATAACTTTTTCTCTCACATTTATAACTGAAAAGATAGGTAAGCTCAGAGTAACTGCTATAATCATTACATGGAGCATACTTTATTAGCATTTCAAAAGTTTATTTCAACACATTTCTTCTTTTATACTCTAAAACACCTTCATTATCTTGATAGATGAGATAGTCCCACAGTAAGATGGTGGTGCCCAAGGTCAGTCCAACTTTCAGCCTGTAAGGTCTGCTATGCTGGGTCTCTGAAATGTAGAACTTTCACTGAGCTAAATGACCACTAGAGAGCTGTGCCAGGGCCAGCAGCTTGGAGAAGGGGTGCAAACGTAGACAGTGCCATCTTCTTTTGTGTAAGAGAAGTTGTGAGCTTACAAAAAAAATCATGCATAATGTGCAGAATTCCCATACATCTATCCTCCACCAACATCTTACATTTTTGTGGAACATTTGTTATACTTTATGAAAGAATATCATCAGACTATTACCATTAATTGTAATCCATAGCTTACATTTGGTATCCTTATTATTAATGCCATGTATTAATATTGTCCATTTGTTATAGTTCAAGAGAGAACACACTTAAAATTGTACTGTTAGCCACAGTACATCTTCCACCTTGTGGTTCACTGTGTTATATAGTCCCATACCTTGCACAGTCTATCCAAAGGGTACACTCAGTGGCTTTCACTTTCATAACAGAGTTGTGCAATCATTGCTTCAGTAAATTGTTGAATGTTTTACTTAATACAAAAAAGTTTGAGGAGGTCCTATATATCCATTTTTTCTTTTTTGCTCAAGCTTTCAGTGTAAGGTTTGAGAAACCAACACCTAATAACAGGTCTTTAAGATTTTCTCTACACTTTCTTCTAGGAGTTTTATGTTTCTAGCTTTTATATTTAGGTCTTTCATCCATTTTGAGTTAAGTTTTGTATAAGGTGTGGGATAGAGGTCCTCTTTCTTTTTTTCAGATATGGAAATCCAGTTCACCCAGCACCATTTGTTGAATAAACTGTTCTGGCCCGGTTGGGTGGGCTTGACAGCCTTGTCAACCAACACTTGGCATGTATGTTTGCATGTCTCTTTCTGTCATTAAGTTCCCTGAGACCTTGTTTAATATTTTCCATTCTTTTCTTTATCTGTTCTTTTGTATATTCATTTTCAGAGGTCCTGTCTTCAAGCTCACTGATCTTTTTTTCTACCTCTTCAAATCTGCTTTTATATGCCTTGTATTAGTCAGTCAAAGTGGTGATGCAAAATATCAGAAATCTGTTGGCTTTCATAAAGGGTATTTTTTGGGGTAGAAGCTTATATTTACCAGGTCATAAAGTGTAAGTTACTTCCCTCACCAAAGTCTGTTGCCACATGTTGGAGCAAGATGGCTGCTGGTCTCTGCAAGGGTTCTGCCTCCCTCTTCCTCTTAAGGCTCCGTGGTCCCAGCTTCTTCCAATATCAGCTGTAGGCTGGGACAAGTCTTTTCTCTCTCCCAGGCCTCATTCCTCTCTGGGCTCAGCTGCTCTGTTCTCTCCACAAGGTCGGCTGTAGACTATCAGGCTCTCTCTCTTCCTGGGCCCTCTGCTGCGTTTATGGAGCTATCTCTATTCCTCTGTGTTCTTCTCCTGTGTGTTTACTTCCCCAGGCTCCAGCTCAAAACTCAAAACTCTGTTCTCTGCCATGTCTTTTCTCTGTGAGTCCCCACATGCCAGGGGGGCAGGGACACAATGTCCTACTGACATGGCCCAATCAAAGCCTTAATCATTATTTAATCAAGTAAATGTGAAACTTCTGAATCCAATATAATCTACTATGCTCAGAGGAACAGACCAGTTTACAACATAATCCAATATCTATTTTTGGAATTCATAAACAATATCAAACTGCCACATGCCTCCAGTGTATTTTTTTTTTACTATTATAATTTATTTTTTTTAATTAATATATTTTTTATTGTGGGTAAAAATAAAAATATTTACAATACATACCACTACTTGTAAAATGATATATAAATATATATGCATAGGGAAGCGGCTGTGGCTCAATCAGTAGGGCTCCCGTTTACCATGTGGGAGGCCCCGGGTTCGGTTCCCAGGGCCTCCTGGTGGGGGCGGGCCCGCCCGCACGGCGTGGTTGGCTGGCCCGGCGAGCACAAGCAGCAAGGGGGGGGGGATAAATGAATAAATAAATAAAATCTTAAAAAAAATAAAATAAAAATAAATAAATATATATGCATATATGTGCATTTGCTTATGAGCAAACTGAGGAGGAAATCAGGAAAAAAATACCATTTACAATAGTAAATAAAAGAATCAAATACCTAGGAATAAATTTAACTAAAGATGTAAAGGACTTATATTCAGAAAACTACACAACACTGTTAAAGGAAATCAAAGAAGACTTAAATAAATGGAAAAATAGTCCCTGTTCATGGATAGGAAGACTAAACATCATCAAGATGTCTATCCTACTCAAACTAATCTACAGATTTAATGCAATCCCAATAAAAGTCAACACTGTATCTTTTAAGGAACTGGAAAAACTAACCACAAAATATATTTGGAGAGGCAAGAGGCCCCTAATTGCCAAAGACATATTGAAAAAGAAAAATGAAGTTGGAGGTATCACACTACCTGACTTTAAAACATACTACAAAGCTACAGTGATCAAAACTGCGTGGTATTGGCACAAGGATAGACCAACTGACCAATGGAACCGAATTGAGAGTTCTGATATAGATCCTCGCATATACAGTCATCTGATATTTGACAAGGCCACGAAGCCCACACAGTGTATTTTTTATTTCATTTATTATGTGTGACAGGCTGTAACAGTCAGCCAAAGGGATGCTGATGCAAAATACCAGAAATCCGCTGGTTTTTATAAAGGGTATTTATTTGGGGTAGAAGCTTACAGTTACCAGGCCATAAAGTGTAACTTATTTCCCTCACCAAAGTCTGTTGCCACATGTTGGAGCAATATGGCTGCTGACGTCTGCCAAGAGCTCAGGCTTCCTGGGTTCCTCTCTTCGGGGGGCTTGTTTCTCTCTAGGTTCAGCTGCCCTGCTCTCTCCACAAGGCCAGCTGTAGACTCTCAGGTGCCCAGCTCTGTCTCTCTCAGCCTTGAGGCAGGTACTAGCCAAACTCAAGCCTGCACTGCCCAATCTCAAGGCTGCCCAAGGAGTCTCCCCTTCCTCCCTGCCCTGAAGAAACTATCACCCAACCTCTACCCTACCTTGAAGAGTCTGCCTTCCAATGCTCACCTGAAGAGATTAATCCTGTCTCACCAGGCAAAAGTGCAAAGGAATGCCCTGAGGTCAGTAGCTTGAAAGATACTTTTACTCCTTCTCCTTACACACCCCACCACCCCTCTTCTCTTCCAGAGCTATAACTAGACTAAAATAACAACACGCACCCAAAGGCAAAGTACAAAGTGTGAGCCAAGAGGAAGTACATTATACTCTAAAAGAACTGCTTGAGTTTTCCAATTTATATAGACAGAAATCAGGGGAATATGTGTGGTAATGGATATTAAAGGTATGGGATAATGGTAGAAGGAATATAATGTTGGATCAGACTGAAATTATTGATATGGGCCTACTAAGCTGAGATTCTGGATTCAATGCTGTAGCTTGAGGGGTTAGAAAGGGCTCTAACAGTTTGTTTGGGGAGGCTGGCTAAAACATGGACCAAAAGATGGTCTAGAATGACTGAGGTCTAGATGCCTGATTTACCCTGCTGTACTGTAGATGAGGGGATCCAAGTGCTTATAGAAATTGGAATGCTAGAATGGATTCACCATTTAAGACCTGCCCACCCACCCCAGGAATGTCTGGAGGACACACCTTTAACCAGGACCATGATGAATAAATTTATAAGACTAACTCCTTCTTCCCTGAAAAGCACTGTGATTGTTCTTCTCTGTAGGCCAGATATTACTGTGGGAACTGCTGTCATGGAACTAGAATTCTTAAACACCATGGCAATGACTAGATCTTGGGCTGGCAGAAGCCAAGTAGCAGCACTTAATTGCCAAAGACAAGGTGGGCGTGGCTACCACAATGAAAGGAAGACTCAAAGTAGCAATGAAAATAGTCTGAGTTGCATAGAGCTATTGCATTGGCTAAGAGATCATGGGGTACCTAGTAGTAAAATAGATGGGCAGTCTACGAAATCCCTACTTGATGTGCATAAACAGAAGGGTTCAAGGTCGAGGGAACAAAACCCTAACTTGAATTAAAGAAGCAGAGAATCATGGCCCCTTAATCAATTCCCAAACTTGAGACAGTTTATAGACCCAGAGCCCCTTGAATGAGGGGAAAGCCAGGTCCCCTTGGGGAAGGATCCTGTTACACTGCCAAAAATTTATACTATTAATCTTCCTCCCAGCTTTCACCAAAGACACCTACGGCCTTTTGCCAGGGTAACTGTGCACTGAGGAAAAGAAAATGATCAGACATTTTGGGGATTGTTAGACACTGGCTCAGAAGTGACATTAATTCCAGGAGACCCAAAACATCACTGTGGTCCACCAGTCAGAGTAGGGGCTTCTGGAGGCCAGGCGATTGAAGGAGTTTTAGCTCAGGTCCATCTTACAGTGGGTCCAGTGGGTTCATGGACCCATTCTGTGGTTATTTCCCAAGTTTGAGAATGTACAATTGTAATAGACATACTCAGCGACTGGCAGAATCCCCACATTGGATACTTGACTTGCGGAGTGAAGAGTATTATGGTCAGAAAGGCCAAGTGGAAGCCAGTAGAACCCCTACTCAGCAAAACAGTAAATCATCAAAAGCAATACCAGATTCCTGAAGGAATTGCAGAGATCAGTGCCACCATCAAGGATTTGAAGGATGCAGGGGTGATAATTCCTATCCCATCCCCAATCAACTCTCCTATTTGGCTTGTGAAGAAAACAGATGGATCTTGGAGGTGACAGTAGATTATAGTAAACTTAACCAGGTGGTGACTCCAATTGCAGCTGCTGTTCCAGAACATGGTATCATTGCTTGAACAAATCAACAAATTCCTTGGTACCTGGTATGTAGCTATTGATCTGGCAGATGTTTTTTACTCAATTGCCATTAGTAAGAAACCCCAGAAAGAGTTTGCTTACAGCTGGCAAGGCCAGCAATATACCTTCATTGTCCTGCCTCAGGAGTATATCAACTCTCCAGCCCTATGTCATAATATTGTCCACAGGGAACTTGATCATCTCTCCCTCCCGTAAGACATCATACTAATCCATTGTATTGATGATATCATGCTGATTGGACCTAGTGTGCAAGAAGTAGCCATTACTCTAGACTTATTGGTAAGACATTTGTGTGAGAGAGGATGGGAGATAAATCCAACAAAAATACTGGGGCCTTTCACCTCGGTGAAATTTCTAGGTGTCCAGTGGTGTGGGGCCTGTCGAGATATCCCTTCTAAAGTGAAGGATAAGCTGTTGCACCTGGCCCCTCCTACGACCAAAAAAGAGGCAAAATGTTTCATTGTTCTCTCCGGAATTTGGAGACAACGCATTCCTCATTTGGGTGTGTTACTCCAGTGCGTTTACCGAGTGACCAGAAAAGCTGCTAGTTTTGAGTGGGGACTAGGGCAAGAGGAGGCTATGTGACATGTCCAGGCTGTTGTGCAAGCTGCACTGCCACTTGGGCCATATGACCCAGAAGATCCAATTGTTCTGGAAGTGTCAGTGGTAAATAGAGAAGCCATCTGGAGCCTTTGGCAGGCCCCTATAGAAGAATCACAATGCAGACCCTTGGGATTTTGGTGCAAAGCCCTGCCATCCTCTGCAGATAAGTACTATGCTTTTGAGAAACAGCTTTTGACCTGCTTCTGGGACTTACGACAGAGTGAACTCTTAAACATGGGCCACCAAGTTACCATGAGAACTAAGTTGCCTATCACGACCTGGGTATTGTCTGACCCACCAAACTATAAAGTTGAGCATGCACAGCAGCATTCCATCATTAAACTGGAAGTGGTATATATGAGATAGGGCTCAAGTGGGTCCTGATGGCACAAGTAAGTTACATGAAGAAGTGACCCAAATGCCCATGGTCACCACTCCTGCCATGTTATCTTCTCTTTCCCAGCCCACAGCTATGACCTCTTGGGAGAGTTCCTTACAATCATTTGACTGAAGAAGAGTAAACTTGGGCCTGGTTTACAGATGGTTCTGCACGACATGCAGATAACACCAGAAAGTGGACAATTGCAGCACTGCAGCCCATTTCTGGGGCATCCCTGAAGGACAGTGGTGAGAGCAAATCCTCCTAGTGGGCAGAATTTCAAGCAGTGCACCTGGTTGTTCATTTTGCTTGGAGAAAGAAATGGCCAGAGGTGCATTTAAACACTGATTCATGGGTTGTTGCCAATGGTTTGGCTGGGTGGTCAGGGACTTGGAAAGAACATGACTGGAAAATTGGTGACAAAGAGGATTGGGGAAGAGGTATGTGGATAGACCTTTCTGAGTGGGCAAAAAACATGGAAATATTTGTGTCTCATGTGAATGTTACCAGAAGGTGAGTTCAGCAGAGAAACATTTTAATAATCAAATGGATAAGATGACCTTTTCTGTGGCTAGCACTCTGCCTCTTTCCCTAGCCACTCCTGTCATTGCCTGATGAGCTCATGAACAAAGTGGCCATGGTGGTAGGGATGGAGATTATACATGGGTTCAGCAACATGGATTCCCCTCACCAAGGCTGACTTGGCTACAGCCACTGCTGAGTGCCCAATTTGCCAGCAGCAGAGACCCACACTCAGCCCCTGATATGGCACCATTCCCTAAGGTGATCAGCCTGCTACCTGATGGCAGGTTGATTACATTGGACACTTCCATCATGGAAGGGGCAGCGATTTGTTCTAATTGGAATAGACACATACTCTGGATATGAGTTTTCCTTCCCTGCATGCAATGCTTTCAAAACTACCATCCATGGATTTACCAAATGTCTTATCCACCACCATGGCATTCCACACAACATTGCTTCTGATCAAGAAACCCACATCACAGCAAATGATGAGAAGGAATGGGCACATGCTCATGGAATTCACTGGTCTTATAATGTTCCCCATCATCCTGAAGCAGCTGGATTGACAGAACGGTGGAATGGCCTTTTGAAGACTCAATTATGGTGCCAACTAGATGGCAATACCTTGCACGGCTGGGACAATGTTCTCCAGGAAGCTATGTAGGCTCTAAACCAGCATCCACTCTATGGCGCTGTTTCTCCCATAACCAGAATTCATGGGTCCAGCAATCAAGGAGTGGAAATGGGAGTGGCACCACTCACTATTACCCCTAGTGATCCACTAGAAATTTTTTTGCTTCCTGTCCCTGAAAACTTAAGCTCTGCTGGTGTGTAAGTCATAGTTTCAAAAGGAGGAGTACTTCCACCAGGAAACACAATGATTCCACTGAACTGGAAGTTAAGACTGCCACTTGACCACTTTGGGCTCCCCATGCCTCTGAATCTACAGGCAAAGAAGGGAATTACTGTACTGGCTGGGATGATTCATCCTGACCACCAAGGGGAAATAGAATGACATCTACACAATGAAGGTAAAGAAGAATTTGCCTGGAATACAGGAGATCCCCGAGGGCATCTCTTAGTACTATGATACCCTGTGATTAAAGTCAATGGAAAATTGCAACAACTCAATCCAAACTGGGCTAACAATGGCCCAGAATCTTCAGGAATTAAAGTTTGGGTCACCCTACTAGGCAAAGAACCATGGCCAGCTGAGGTGTTTGCTGAAGGTAAAGGGAACATGAAATGGGTAGTGGAAGAAGGTAGTGATAAATATGAACTTCCACCATGTGACCAGCTACAAAAACCAAGATTGTAATGGTCATAAATATCTCTTCCTTATTTTGTTATAAGTGTGTTTGTATATATACATAAAACGAATATCTTTCTTTTCTTCCCTAACCTTTTCCCTTATCATATGACATAAGTTGTATTAGTTTCATGTCGTAGTATTTAAGGATGTCAAGTTTACAAATGAATATTACCCAAGGACTTGCACCCTCTTGTGGAGGGAATTAGTGTACTTCTATTTGTACACAGATATGTATATCTGTTATTGTTTCTATTTAGAGACTAAGTATGGTTTTAAGGTGATGTGCATGACTGCCAAGTTGATAAGGGGTGGACTGTGATGGTTAGGCTAATGTGTCAAATCGGTCAGGTAATGGTGCCTAGATGTCTGGTCAAGCAAGCACTGGGATAATGGTAATACAAGGACATTTCATGGACTTTAATCATCAGTGAGTTGATTGCATAGATTATTGGTTACATCTACAATCAACTAAGGAGATTGCGGTCAGCAATGAGAGATGTCTCGTCCAATCAGTTGAAGGTCTTAAAAGGGGGAGTGATTTCAGCATTCAGAGAATTCTCATCTGTACTTCAGACAGACAGTGTCTCCTGGGAACTCATCAAGGACCTTCATTGGAGCCCCTGTTTTGCAGGCTGCCCTGCAGAACTTGGACTTGTGCATCCCCATGGTCGCATGAGAGAATTTTATAAAATCTCATATTATTTACAGATATCTTCTGTCAGTTCTGTTTCCATAGAGAACCCTGACTAATACATTGTGACTTTCATTCCCATAAGAGCTGCTGTTTTTCTATGTATGTTTCCAAATTCTTCTTTGTGCTCACCCAGTGTCTTCTTTTTGTTTTTCTTCCTTTTTTTCTTTTTGTTTTGTCCAGTGTCTTCTTAATATCCTTAATATCTTTAGCCGTCTCATTGAATTTATTAAGATTTGTTTGAGCATCTATGATTAGTTGTCTCAACTCCTTTATGTCATCTGGAGGCTTAGGCTGTTCTTTCGATTGGGCCATATCTTCCTGTTTCTTGGTATGGATAGTAATTTTTTGTTGGTGTCAAGGCATCTGATTTACTAGATATACTTATTCGTGGCCTCTTTTCTCTCTTTAGTCTAGAGTTTTCTGTTTGATTGCCTTTGTGCTACAGCTCCTCTTTGATACTTGGCTCAACTTAATTTGGAATTTTACATTGGCTAATGTATAGATAATTAGAATTTTTTCAGCTCTTTTTCATCTGTTTCTTGCCCTTTCTCCTTTGCTTGTTGAGGAGTAGGGACCAAAGATGTGGTTGGAGATTGAAACTCCTTGCCCCAGGAAGTTATGAAGCTTCTCCCACCTTTCTCCCCTGCCAGAGGTAGGGACAAAGCCACAGCCATGTGCAGTAATCCATCGATGCTGGAGAAGACCTTCTATAGTCACCTTGAGAGATTAATGAATCTCCAAGACCCTTCCTCCCATGCCTGGAGCAGGGATGGAACCACAGGTGTGGGCAGGAACCTAAGCCATGCTGGTCAAAACTGACCACAGTTGCACAGATAGACTGATGAAGCACTGGCCCCATCCTCCTGTCAAGGGTGGGAATGGAGCCATAGGTGTGCACAACAATCTTGTACATGTGGGCCAAAAGCAACTGCATTACCCAAAGAGACTGAGGGAGCACTACCCTTCTGCTTCCCTGTCAGGGGTAGGGGATGGAGCCACAAGCGTGCCTAACAATCTAGTCTGTGCAAGCCAAAAGAAACTGCATTTGCCTGGAGAGAATGAGGGAGCACTGTCCCTCCTCCTTTTCTCTCAGGGTTTGGGATATAGCCACAGATATGTCCAACAATCAAAAGCAGAAGCCATTGCCCAGAGAGGGTAAAGGAGCCCTGCCCATCCTCCTGCTTTTTCAGGGGCAGGGAAGGAGCCACAGATGCGTCCAACAGTCTAGTTTATGTCGGCCAAAAGCAGTTGCAGTTGTCCAGAGAGGCTGAGGTATCACTGTCCCTCCTCCTGTCCTGTGAGGGTGGGGAGGAGCCACAGATGTGTCAGTCTAGTCCATGCACGGCAAAAGTGGCTGCAGTTGCACAGAAAGACTGAGGGAGCACTGCCTCCCTCCTGTCCTATTGTGTGGGGGGGTGGGGGGGTGGGATGTAGCCACAGGTGTGCCCAATAATCTAGTCTATGCTGATGAAAAGCAACTGCAGTTGCCCGGAGAGGCTGAGGGTGCACTATCCCTCCTCCTCCCTTTCCACGGCAGAGATGGAGCCACTGATATGTCTGTCCTACTGTCTAGTTTGAGCAGGTCAAAAGTGGCTGCAGTTGCCCAGAGAAGCTGAAGGAAAACTCTCTCCTCTTTCCCTGTCAGGGGTGGAGATGGAGCCACAGATGTGTCCAACAGTCTGTTCCATGCAGACCGAAGTCACCTGCAAGTTGCCCAGAGAGGCTGAGGAAACACTGCCCCCCTCCTATCCTATAGGGGGCAGGGATAGAGCCACAAGTGTCCAACAATCTGGTCTGTGTGGGCCAAAAGTGCCCATAGTTGCTCGGAGAGCCTGAGGAAACACCGCCCTCCTTTTTGACCTATTGGGGGTGGGGATGGAGCCACAGGTGCCCAACAATCTAGTCCATGTGGGCCAAAAATGAATACAGTTGCCCGGAGAGGCTGGTGCAGGTCCCCCTAGCTTTCTCCCTGCCAAAGGTAGGGCTAGAGCCTAGGCTAGGGCAGCAATCTGACCTGGGTGAAAAGATGCTGGTCCCTACCATCACTGTGATTTTCAATCAGCCCCACTTCTCATGCCAGGGATTAAAATTAAAATGGAGGCTACTGAACTCTTTCCAACTTGGAAAATTTCAAATTTTAGCTCTTCTTAGGATTGGACTTCAGCCAGTCAAATTTACTAATCAGTAGCTGAAGCTGATGCCCGGCCATTTCTTCCTTCCCCACTTTTGGGAAATGGAGCTTCCAACTCCAGCTAGAGAATAGCTCCTGAGGCGTCTTGCTCCACCAGCAAGGAATGTGCACTGGCCTCCATTGTGTGGAGGGCTCTACTAAGGAATCTTCACTGCAGATGGGCAGCCTCCTCCTTCCATTCTTCCCATGATGTTGCAGGATGCTCTGGTCAGCTGGGCCCCTCAAACAGGTGATTTAAGTAGGTGATTACTAAATGCCCTGTAGGACAAACTGACTCTTGGAGCTCCTTACTCTGCTGCTGTCTTGCCCCTCCTCCAACAGTGTCATCTTGCCTGGACCAGTAGGTCTACATTTTAAGATCAACAAATTCAGTAATCCAATCAAATCTGCCTAAATTACCCTGTCAAAGAAACAAATGAAGTTATATATACATAAAACAGACATTATATATATTGAACTCCATTTTCACCTTATTAATTCAAATACTCAAAAACATTTTACTTTAATAGTCCTTGCTAGACCTTACATCATCAAAGTTATTTTTAAGGACTTTTATTCCCTTTTGAGGGGAAAAAGCCTCAATTGTATACTAAGCATCAAAAACCTAACATTCATTGTTCAAATCTTTATCTTGCACATTAGGTATACATCCTCATTTTACACATGGGAAAAACTGAGGCTCATAGAATTGTTCATGCGTCTAAACCAGGCGTTCTTAACCTTTTTTGTTCCACGGACCCTTTTGCCAGTCAGGTGAAAATTACGGACCCCTTACTAAGTCCACACTATACTGTGTATTATTTAATAAATATATCACATGGGCACCAACATGTCCCCACAAGAATAATGTTTTTGTTTTTGTTTTTTTTACTTTTTTATCCATTTTAAACCCCCCCCCCCCGTTTTTGCTGTTTTTGATTCCATTTGTAGGGCAATACTCTGTGTCTCTTTCCTGCCCTCTCCTCTCAAACTTCTCCTCCTGTCTTCACCAGGATTTGATCCTGGGAACTTCCGATGTGGAAGAGAGGCATTCTGCCACCTGTGCCACCTCAGTTCCTGTTATTCGGTGTGTCTCGTCTTGGCTTTCCCCTGCGTCTCTCTCCTGTTACATCATCATCTTGCTGCGTGTTTCGGTGGGGCCTGGGGGCTCACCCGTTCACAGTGCCAGACGACTTGCCCACTCACAGGGCCAGATGGGTCATCTGCTCACAGGGCCTGATGGTGTACCTGTGCACCTTGTATATTTTTCTTTATTTTACCAGGAGGTCCCGGGGATCAACCCAGGTCCCTCCATGTAGAAAATGGGTGCCCAACCATTTGAGCCACATCCACCCCCAGAATATTTTTTTTTTAATTTCAATTCAAGCTCATGGACCCCTTGTTAAGAACCCCTGGTCTAAACCAAAGCCACACAGTAGTAAGTGTCAGAACCAAGATTCAATCCAAATTTGTCTATTTTATTTTATTTTATTTTATTTATTTTTTATATATATTTTAAAAGATGCTTAGATTACATTAATGTTACACAGAAATTACAAGAATTCCCATGTTCCCCACCTCCCACACCTCCCAAACATCCCACAAAAACATCTTTCTTTAGTGTGGCACATCACCTGCAATGGATATACACATCCTGGGGCTTTGCCACTAAGCATGGACCATAGTTCACATTGTAGACCACACTCTCTCCCACACAGTTCTGCATGTTATATGCTGACGTAAAATGGCCTATATCTATCATTGTAATGTCACTCAGGATAATTCCCAAGTCCTGAAAAAGCCCCTGTATTACAACTGCTTTTCCTTTCCCTGCCCCGAAAGTGTCCAGTGGCCACTGGTTCCACCTCACTGTTGTAATTTCTTCCATTACTTGAATCACAATATGTCTACAACAAAACACCAATGAGTTCACTCTAGTCCATAGCTCTTTCCCCAATCCTGAGGTGTTTGGGATACTGATGTCCCCTCCACCTCCAAGTGAGAGGGGGCTTATATCCCATGGGTATGATGGATGGGATTATCCTGCCTGCAGCTGCAGACTCTCTCCATTCACTGGGATGGCTGTTGTCCATCATCATCTACTCATCAGGTGACTTGGGTGAGTCCATTGAGCTGTAGAGTAGGAGTTGCAGCTCCACCGAGATTCCAGGCACAGCTGGCACATGGGCAGGCCAAAGGCTCCAGTCTCTGGAAGTACACCTAGAAACTCCAGCACCATGTACAGGTTTGAATAGAAGAGACTGATGGATCATGTGCAGGGAGGACTTATTTGAGTCCAACTCTGTCACTCTTAGGAGCACAGATTCCAAAGTAGAGCCCACTGATAAGGCATCAATCTCTGGAGCTATCCCACCTTATATAGGACCTGGGTGTCTCCAGAGCCCTCTCTGTGTGGGATGATATCCACTTTGGTGTTCTATGAGATCCTACTGAGGTGTGCATAAGCGTTACCTCCAGGATGACCTCCCCACTCTCTTTGAAGTCTCTTAGCCACATGAACTCATTTGTCTTTACCTTTTCCCCCTTTTATTCAAGGTCTTTTACAGTCGTATTGCCAGTTGGCAGGGAGGCTCATCCCTGGGAGTCGTGTCCCACACTGGGGGGGCGGGGAGGTAATGCATTCATATGCTGAGTTTGGCTTAGAGAGAGACCACATTTGAGCAACAAGGAGGCTTTCAGGTGGCAAACCTTAGGCACCCCGTAACAGTAGGCTAAGTTTCAATTACAAGAGCAAAGACTCATAAGGCTAGTCATCAATAACAAGAACCCATTAGTGGACCATCCTCCTTTGCCAGACACTGCCCCTGCACTCAGGGGACTGTTGCTGCTCCCTTGGAGAATGTGGCAGAGCTCTCCAGGCTGGGAATTCACTATTCCCTCATTTATTGAGTGATTGTCCACCCACTGTGACCATGTCCCACCCCTTGACATTTGGACAATTTTATATATCTTTCATATATATTCAGATGAACTTCCTCCTATAAATCTCCCATCCCAGACACCCCCCACCAATGATCCTTTGCAGCTCCCATTGTAACCCTTCTGTGATCGAAACCTTCCTTGAAGATGAAGCCCATATAATAACCAAATACAATTAATAGGAAAATGAAATAATAATGATAAGCTTAAATGCAAGAGATAAAATACATGGAAACTCAAAAAAAAACTAAAAATAAAATATAATTAAAGGATTGGGATAATCAAAAAATGGGGAAAAATTTTTTTTTAATTTTTTTTTCTTTTATCACTGCATTGTCGGGTGTCCAGTCTGTACCATGGCACCTTCCCCCTCTCACTCCCCAGTGTCTACCAAATTTTCATTTAATTTTCAAAGAAGTTTTAGGTCACAGCAAAGTCACACACAGAATACTAGAGACTCTCATATACTCAACCTCCTCCCCCTTTCCTCACCCCATCTTAAAACCTTTTTCTATGTGGGTGGTAGCATTGTTATAACTGTTATACAGATAGTGAAACATAACTACTAAACATTGACAATGGTTTACTGTATAGTTTACAATTTAGACGGTACAGTTTAATAATTTTGGGTGATATTTACCATGTCCTGTGTCCATCACTGTAAGGTAATGAAAACAAAATACCCCGTTTGATCTTTTCTGTTCCTTCCTCTCCATCCCCCTGGGGCACATGACAACCCCCTGTCTTGACTCATTGGATGACAAGATTCATAGCTACATTCAACAAGAGGTCTTGACATGCTGATTATCCTCCCCTGTTAGGATCCACCCTTGCTCCTAAGAGACACCCACCTGTCTGTTTCTGGGTGAATTGGTCCTCCCAAAGATGGGGGTCCATTTCCTTCCCACTCACCATGTGGATCTCCACTCCCCAACACAACACATTATGATAGGATGAACACTCACACACTCCCCAGAAGCCTACTCCAGATGTGCCCCATCTTGAGTGCCCCCCAACCTATACCCTAAACCAGTGACACTATCTTGTCATGTTGTCATAAGAGCATTCCCACTCCTGCACTTTCACCCTCATACCCACAAATCCCATGTTCACCTAGTCCCTCTCCCATCTTCCTCCACGGTGGAGTGAGGCAATTGACTAGTCCCATGCTGAAAACTATCAAAATTTCAACGCCCCTAAGGGAGGTGGGCAGCAGGAAGTGCTTAATAAGCTTCCAAGAGTCTATTTAGGGTCCCCTGGGAGGAAAGGGTGGTCTGGAAGAGGATTGAGAGTCATTTTTCTGCAGTGAGTTCAGTCACCAGGGTCTCACTTGAATTTCAAAAGGGAACTAAACCTGACCTGGAGAGGTGAGGGGGAATCCCCTCACACAGGCTATTGCATCCAGCTGCCTTGGGAGAGAAAGCAATAAGAATAGAAAGGGGGCAGGGACAGACTTCCCATCAGCAGGAATTTATCCAACTGCCAAGAGTCAACCTGCCTAAGGGAAAGTGACTGGATAGCTTTCTGAAGAGCTAACTGACCCAACAAGAAAGTTTAGCACAGTGGAGGAGTTTCCACCTTGAATATACAAGGTCCCTAGCTTGATTCCCAGCTCCTCTTAGAGTAGCAATCCACCAGGATATCAAACATCCAGGTGATACTTTAGGACAGGGAAAACATAGACATCATTTTTGTTTCTATTGGGTTTCTTATTTTTCCTAAAAAAGTTACTTTCTTTAAAAATTTAACTTATTCACTTGCTAAAACCCACTTCAAAACCTGCGAAGGGAAGGCTGCAGGGTAATTGATTGATGAACACCGGCAGCCTGAGACGCTCCACAGGGGCCTAAGAGGGAAGGCTGTTCTCCCTTGGTTTTTGTTTGACTGCTTGCTTATGTGTTTTGTTTTGTTTTCTTGATTTTCTTCCTCTTTTTCCCCTCCCCCTTCTTTTTTTCATTAATTAGGTGCTGCTGGCTTGTTTCTTGTTTGCTGTGTTTCCTCTTCCTTGATTTCCCCTTTTCTATGTATACTAATTTTGCCTACCAATGTTATCTTTTTTCCTCCCTTCATCTTTCTAACTTCTGCTTTCTGTTGTTGTTCTTACATTCCACCTCTCTTTATTTAGTCCTCAATTTTTCTGGTTTTTATTTCTATCTCGTCTAGTCTTTTTTTTTTTTTTTCTTTTATCAACTTTTTTTCTTTTTGTCCTTTCTTTTCACTTTCCCTCTCTTCTCATCATTCTGGCCTTTTAATTCATTCTATATATTTTTTCTCTATTCGGTTTCCCATTTCATTGTAGGTACTCCACTTTTTTATTCTTATTACTCTACACTGCTTACATCAGTTAAATACTCATTTTCCTAGATTTTATACAGTTCCTCTTCCAACTTTTACTATTATTATTACTATTATTCTTTTTCTTATCTTACCTCTTTTACTTTCTCTGGCCCTAATCTTTTTCCTTCAAGGGAACATAGAAAACAGCAAGGAAATAGAATAAGAAGAACAAAGTGTTAAAGAGAAAACTTAACACACACACAAAAACAGCAGCTAAATAAAACCCTAGAGTAGAGAGAAGCTAATCAACTGAATAAACCCATCAAGATAAAAAGATGACCTGACAGCAACAAAAAATTACATACAATACCAAGAAACAGGTAGACATGACCCAGTCCAATGAACAAACCAAAAACCAGGAAGAGATGCAGACATCAAAAATTAATCAAAGCTGTCAAACAAATATATGGATGGGCTTAATGAAGTGAAGGAAGAGATTAAGGATATTAGGAAGACACTGGGACAACATACTGAGGAAATTGTAAACATAAATAAAAAGATAATGGATATGATGGTGATGAATGGCAAAATCCAAGAAATCAAAAAGACACTGGAAGCATGTAACAGCAGATTTGAACAGGCAGAGGAAAGAATTAATGATGTGGAAGACAGTATAGCTGAAATCAAAAGATAGTAGAACAAATAGATAAAAAGATAGAAAAAAATCCAGCAGGGACTTAGGGATTTGAGTGACAACACAAAATGCACAAACATACACATTATAGGCATCCAAGAGGAAGAAGAGAAGGGAAAGGGGGCAGAAAGAGTGTTGGAGGAAAAAAATGGCTGAAAATTTCCCAACCTTATTGCGGGAGATGGATGTAAATATCCAGGAAGCACAGCGCACCCCAAACAGTATAAATCCCAACAGGCCTACTCCAAGACATGTACTTGTCAAACTGTCCAATACACAAAACAAAGAGAAAATACTGAAGAGAGCAAGAGAAAAGAGAGCCATCACATACAAGGGAAGTTCAATAAGATTAAGTGCTAATTTCTCATCTGAAATCATGGAGGCAAGAAGGCAGTGGTATGACATAGTTAAGGTACTAAAAGAAAAAAACTTCTAGCCAAGAATTCTCTATCCAGGAAAGTTGGCATTCAAAAATGATGGAGAGTTCAAAATATTCACAGATAAACAGAAATTAAGAGAGTATCCCAATAAGAAACCTGCCCTTCAAGAAATACTAAAGGGAGTTCTGCAGGGTGAAAGGAAAAAAACAAGAGAGAGAGAGAGTTGGAGGAGAGTGTAAGAAAAACTAAAAAGAAAATAAACACAACATGACATACATAAACACAAAGAAAATATGGCTAATGTAAGTAATTCCTTGAGATAATGACATTGAATGTTAGTGGATTAAACTCACCAGTCAAGAGACACAGTTTGGCAGAATGGATAAGGAAATATGACCCATCTATATGCTGTCTACAAGAAACCCACCTTATACCCAGGGTTTCAAGGAGGCTGAAAGTAAATGGCTGGAAAACAATCTTACAACAAACAATAACCAAAAAAAGTTGGGAATATCTATACTAAAATCAGACAAAACAGAATTTAAATGTAAAACTATTGTAAGAGACAAAGATGGACACTATATATTAGCAAAAGGGGTAATCTTTCAAGAAAAAGGAACAATCATAAACATTTATGCACCTAACCAGGGTACATCAGAATACTTGAGGCAAACACTGGAAAAACCAAGTGGAGAAATAGATGTTTTCTACAATTATAGTGGAGGACTTTAATACACCATTATCACCATTAGACAGAACATCTTGACAGAGAATCTATAAAGAAACAAAGACTTTCAATAATACACTAGAGGATTAGGACCTAATAGACATATACAGAACACTATACCCAAATACAGCAGAATATACATTCATCTCACATGCACATGGATCATTCTCCAAGATAGACCACATGCTAGGCCACAGAAAATTTCTCAATGAACTCAGAAAGATTGAAATTATACAAAGTAATTTCTCTGACCACAATGGGATGAAGGTGGAAATCAGTAAGGGTCAGAGAACCAGACTAGGTACAAAGATATGAAAGTTAAACAACCCACTCTTAGACAAAAAGTGGGTCAAAGAGGAAATTTCAAAAGAAATCAGTAACTACCTTAAAACGAATGAAAATGACAACACCACATATAAAAACGTATGGGATGCAGCAAAAGCTGTACTGAGAGGGAAATTCATAGCCATAAATGCATTTATCAAAAAAGAAGAAAGAGCTAAAATCGAAGACCTAACTGCACACCTGGAGGAATTTAAAAAAGAACAACAAACTAACCCCAAAGGAAGTAGAAAGAAGGAAATAACAAAGACTAGAGCAGAACTAAATGAAATAAAAAATAAGGAAGCACTAGAAAAAATAAACAAAACCAAAAGCTGGTTCTTCAAGAAGATCAATAAAATTGACAAATCCTTAGCTAGACTAAAAAAGAAAAAGAGAGAGAAAATGCAAATACAAAAAATAAGAAATGAGGAAGGGGATATCACCACCAATCCCACAGAAATTAAGAGCATCATAAGCGGATACTTAGAAAAATTATATGACAACAAGAAGGATAATTTAGAGGAAATTGACAAATTCCTAGAAACACACAAGCAGCCTACAATGATGAAAGAAGAAATTGATGAACTCAACAGACCAATCACAAGTAAGGAGATAGAATCAGTCATCAAAAACCTCCCAACTAAGAAGAGCTCAGGACGAGACGGCTTCACAGGTGAATTCTACCAAACATTCCAGAAAGAACTAACACCAATCCTGCTTAAATTCTTCCAAAAAATAGAAGTAGAAGGAACATCGCCAAACTCATTCTCTGATGCCAACATTACCCTAATACCAAAGCCAAAGATGCCACAAGAAAGGAAAATTACAGACCAATCTCTCTAATGAACCTAAATGCTAAACTCCTCAACAAAATACTTGTTAATCATATTCAACAACACATCAAATAAATTATACACCATGACCAAGTGGGTTTCATCCCCAGTATGCAAGGATGGTTCAACATAAGGAAATCAAATAATGTAATACACCATATAAACAGATTGAAAGAAAAAAATCACATGGTCATCTCTATAGTCACAGAAAAAGCATTCAACAAAATACAGCACCCTTTCCTGATAAAAAACACTTCAAAAGATGGGAATAGAAGGAAACTTCTTTTTTTTTTTTTTTTTAAGATTTTATTTATTTATTCATTTATCCCCCCCTTGCTGCTTGTGCTTGCTGGGTCAGCTAACCACGCCATGCGGGCGGGCTTGCCTTCACCAGGAGGCCCCGGGAACCGAACCCGGGGCCTCCCATATGGTAAACGGGAGCCCTACTGATTGAGCCACAGCCGCTTCCCAGAAGGAAACTTTCTGAACATGATAAATGGTATATATGAAAAACCCACAGCTAACATCATATACAATGTTGAAATCCTAAATGCTCTCCCTCTAAGATCAGGGACAAGACAAGGATGCCCACTATCACCACTCCTATTTAACATTGTGTTAGAAGTACTTATTTGAGCACTGAGGCAATTAACGATATGAAAGAGATCCAAATTGGAAAGGAAGAAGTAAAAATTTCACTATTTGCAGATTACATGATCCTATACATAGAAAGCCCTGAGAAATATATGACAAAGCTCCTAGAACTTATAAATGAGTTCAGTAAAGTCGCAGGTTATAAGTTAAATGTGCAAAAATCAGTAGCATTTCTGTACACCAATAATGAACAATCTGAGGATGAAATCAAGAAAACAATATTATTTACAATAGTAACTAAAAAAATTGAATATCTAGGAATACATTTAATTAAAGATGTAAATGACTTCTACACATAGAACTACACAGCAGTGTTAAAGGAAATCAAAGAGGACTTAAATAAAGGGAAAAATATTCCCTGTTCATGGATAGGAAGACTAAATATCATTAAGATGTCTATCCTACCCAAACTAATATATATAGATTTAAAGCAATCCCAATAAAAAGCAACACAGCATTTTTTAATGGTGCTTGGAGAACTGAATATCCATATTCAAAAGAATGAGAGAAGAACACCACCTCACACCTTATACAAAAATCAACTCAAGATGGATCAAAGATCTAAATATAAGTACCAAGACCATAAAGACCTTGGAAGATAATGTAGGGAAGCATATACAGGACCTTGTAATAGGAAATGGCTTCATGAACTTCACACCCAAAGAAAGAGCAATGAAAGAAAAAATAGATAAATGGGACCTCCTTAAAATTAATCCTTTTGTACCTCAAAGGAGTTTGTCAAAAAAGTGAAAAGAAAGCCTACCCAATGGGAGAAAATATTTGGTAACCATATATCTGATAGGAGCCAAATATCCAACATATATAAAGAAATCCTATATCTCAAAATTAAAAAGACAAACAGTCCATTTTAAAATTGGGCAAGTGATTTGAACAGACACTTCTCCAAAGAAGAAATACCAATGGCTAAAAAGCACTTGAAAAGATGCTCACCACCACTAGCTGTATTAGTCAAGGTTCTCTCAGGAAACAGAATCAACAGGAGATATCTGTCAATAATATGAGATTTTAAAAGAGTCTCTCACACAACCGTGGGGATGCATAAGTCCAGGTTCCACAGGCAGGCTGCAAACCAGGGGCTCCGATGAAAGTCTGATGAAAGGTCCTTGATGAGTTTCTGGGAGAAGTTGGCTGTCCAACGACGAGCTGGGAAATTCTCTCTGAATGTTGAAATCACTTTCCCTTTTAAGGCATTCAACTGATTGGATAAAAGTATCACCCATTGATTATGTAATCTCCCTGACTGATGCAGATGTAATCAGCCATCCACGCAGTAAACTCACTGGTGATCGAAGTCCATAAATGCTCTTGTATTACAATTAGCCCAGTGCTTGCTGGAACAAACACCTAGAAACAATTACCTGGCTGAGTTGACACATTAGCCTAACCATCACACTAGCTACTAGGGAAATGAAAATCAAAACTACAATGAGATATCATCTTACACCCCTTAGACTGGTGGCCATTTAAAAAACAGATGACTACAAGTGTTGGAGAGGATGTGGAGGGATGAGAACCCTCATCCACTGCTGGTGGGTATGTAGAATGATCCAGACATTGTGGAGGACAGTCTGGTGGTTCCTAAAAAAACTAACTATAGATCTGTCATATGGTCCAACAATTACACTGCTGGGTATATACCCAGAAGAATTGAAAGCAAGGACACGAACAGATACGTGCACACCAACGTTCATAGCAGCATTATCCACTATTGCCAAAAGTTGGAATCAACTCAAATGCCCATCAACAGATGAATGGATAAACAAAATGTGGTACATATATGCAATGGAATATTACTCATCTGTAAGAAGGAATGCAGTGTTAGCACATGGGACAACATGGATGAATCTTGAAGATCTTATGTCGAATGAAGCAAGCCAGGCATTGAAGGACAAATATTACATGACCTCTCTGATATGAATTAAGCAAATTGAGCAGACTCAGAGAGCTAGAGTCTGGAAGATAGGTTTACAGGAAATAGAAAGGGAAAAGAAGGTTGTTAGCCAACCCCCATACAGGCAAAATCTATGATAAGTTGGAACAGAGTAGTTGGACAGTGAAGGGATATGACAGGGGTGTTGTGATATTATTGGGCTGGGCGATGCAAGTTTGACAGGGGGATAGGGTTGGGAGGATGGGTTGGATGGTCCATCAAACTGGGGGAGTTGGGGAAGGCCAGGAGAACACTGGGGATTGGTGGGTATGTGGATGAAACTTCAATGTTGAGAAAATCATTCTGGTAATATGACAAGGAAGGGTTACTGGTCTAGGGAGTTGGATGGGGGTGGCATTTGGGACAGGGCACACCTGGGCCAGTCTTTGAGAGAATGTGCCTTGCCAGTGGGCCCTAATTTGGAGATTGTGCTCCCTAGTGTGACAGATTTGGACTCAGATGTGACTTTCTACACATGCCTCTTCTGTCCCTTTTATTTGAACCTATAGTTGGTGCTGGAGTTGGTGGGGATTTGAATCTTTGATCTGTCCATGTGCCAGCTGAACCCTGAGCCTCAGCATAGTTAAAACTCCTACTCTCCAGTTCATTGGACTCACTCAGGACAACTAACAAGGAAGTGAGGATGGACAACCACCACACCAAGGAACCGAGAGAGTCTACAACTGAAAGCAAGAGAGTCCCATCCAGCCACCATACGGGATCAAAGTCCCCTCTCAATTAGAGGTGGAGTGGGCATCACCATCCCAGAATCATCAGGATTGGGGAATAAAATCTGGACTAGAGTAGACTTACTGGTGTTCTACTATAGACTTATTGTGATTCTAGCAATGGAAGAAATTATAGCATTGATGTGGAGACAGTGGCCACTGGAGGTGCTGAAGTCAGGGAGAGGGAAAATGAGGTGCAATATGGGGGCATTTTCAGGACTTGGAATTGAATTGGATGACATTGCATTGATAGATACCAGCCATTATATATCCTGCCATAGCCTACAGAATTAAGTGGGAAAGAGTGTAAACTACAAATGTAAACTATAGTCCATGCTTAGTGGCAATGCTCCAAAATGTGTTCATCAATTGCAATGAATGTACCACACTAATGAAAGAAGTTGTTAATGTGGGGAAAAGTGGGAGGTGTGGAGAGTGTGGCATATGGGAATCCCTTATATATTTTTTATGTAACATTTTATGTAATCTAAGTATCTTTTAAAAATAAATAAAAACATATTTAAAAAATTATATCCTCAGCTCTGTATTAGTTAGGGTTCTCTAGGAAAACAGAACTGAGAGGAGATATCAGTAAATATTATGAGATTTTATGAAATTGTTTCATGAGACCATGGGGATGCACGAGTCCAAATTTTACACGGCAGGCTACAAGCCAGGGACTCCAATAAAAGTCCTCAGTAAGTTCCCCAGGAGAAACTGGCTGTCTTAAGTAGAGATGGGAATTCTCTCTCTGCTGAAATAACTTCTCCTTTTAAGGCCTTCAACTGATTGAATGTGACATCTCGCATTGCTGAAGGCAAACTCCTTAGTTGATTGTAGATGTATTCCATTCTAAAATCAATGAATATATTCATATTAACAGGAAAATGGAGAAAACCTTATATTCATTTTTATTGCTGCAGAAAAAAACTTTAATCCTTCATATTCATTCATGATTAGAAAAAACTACATAGCAAATTAGGAATAGAAAGGAACTCCCTTAATCTTATAAATTATACTTACAAAAAACTACATTAAATATAATGCTTAAAAATGAATTATTGAAAATTTCCCCCCTGAGATCAAGAATGAAATGATGTCTGTTATTACACTTTATATTCAATATTGAACTTGGCATCCTAGCTAGTGCAATAACAAAAGAAAAAGCAACAGAGTATATGGTACAAATTTTAAAGAAATGAAAGAAAAAAAATGATAAAAAACAAAGAAATAAAAACAAACAAAAAACAACAAAATAATAATAAAAGAAAAGAGTATACGGTAAGAAAGGAAGAAATAAAACTGCCATTTTTGCAGGCAGCATGATTGTGAACAAAGAAAAGCCAAAAGCATCTATGGAAAAATCTATTCAAATTAATAAATTTATCAAAGGCTGCAGTATGTTAAAAAATCAAGTGTACTGCTATATGCCAGCCTCAAATAAATATGAAATGAAATTTTTAAGATATCATTCACAATTATATTTTAAAAAATCAAATCATTAGGAATAAATCTAACAAAAAGATTCCCAAGAGCTTAATACTGAAAATTACAGAATATTGAAGAAATTCAAAGAAGACATTAAAAAGAGAGATATACCATGTCCATGAATTAGTATACACAATATTGTAAAGACATCAATTATCCAGAAGTTGGTCTACAAGCTAAATGCAATTAACAAAAACCCAAAGAGGTTGTTTTTATCTAATCTGGAAACTGACACATTGATCCTAATATTTA
Organism: Tolypeutes matacus; assembly: GCA_026826555.1. Lineage (NCBI taxonomy): Eukaryota > Metazoa > Chordata > Mammalia > Cingulata > Chlamyphoridae > Tolypeutes > Tolypeutes matacus. The sequence continues at coordinate 5,292,925 of JAKSZT010054140.1, forward strand.
TATGGAAACGCTAATAGTGTATTAGTCAGCCAAAGTGATGTTGATGCAAAGTACCAGAACTCTGTTGGCTTTTATAAAGGGTATTTATTTGTGGTAGAAGCTTGCACTTACCAGGCCCTCAAGAGTCCAACTCAAGGTACCATAAGAGGTACTTTCTCACCCAAAGTCTGTTGCCACGTGTTGATACAAAATGGTGGGCAATGTTTGTGAGGGTTCAGCCTTCCTCCTTCCTCTTAAGGCTCTGTGGTCCCAACTTCTTCTGATCTCAGCTATAGGCTGGCATGAAGCTCGTCTCTCTCCCTAGGGCTCATTTCTTTCTGGGCTCTGCTGCTCTGGTCTCTCCACAAGGGCAGCTGTAGATTATCAGGCTTATCTCTCTTCCTAGGGATGTGCCTATGGAAAATTCTCTCTCCCTGCATATCTGCTTCTGTGTGTCTACTTCTGTGTGAGAGTCTGTTTTATCCCCACAAAGGGGGTGGGGACTCAACCCTGCATGCCCTAATGACGTGATCAAATGAAAGCCCTAATCTTGATTTAATAAAGTAAAAGTGAAACCTCTGAATCTAATACAATCTAATATGCCCAGAGGAGCAGACCAGTTTACAAACAATATCTATTGCAATATCTATTTTTGGAATTCATAAACAATATCAAACTGCTACAAATAGCCAAAGCAATCCTGAAGAACAATAATGCTGAAGAACTTACACCGTGAGATATCAAGACCCATTATAAAACTGTAGTAAATAAAATAGCGTGGTATTTGTGCACAAAAAGACACACGTATGTGTATACCACATTTTCTTTATCCAGTCACCTGTTGATGGGCACTTGGGTTATTTCCACCTTTGTGCTATTATGAACCATGCTACAATGAATATTGATATACAAGTATCTGTTTGAATCCCTGTTTTCAATTCCATACCTAGGAATGGAATTGCTGGGTCATATGGTAATTCTGTGTTTAACTTTTTGAGGAATTGCCAAACTGTTTTCCACAGCAACTGCACCATTTCATTTATATTTTATACGCATGAGAGTACAAATTTCTCTACATCCTTGCTAACACTTGCTTTTTTTTCTCTTTTTAAAGTAAAAGCCATCCTAATGGGTGTGAAATGGTATCAAACTGTGGTTTTGATTTGCATTTCCCTAATTGTTAATGATGTTGAGCATCTTTTCATTTGCTTACTGTCTATTTGCATATCTTCTCTGGAGAAATGTTTATTAGAGTCCTCAAAATTAAAATTCTTGTGCTTCAAAAGACAGCATAAAAATGTGAAAAGACAACCGAAAGAATGATAGAAAGTATTTACAAATCATATATCTAATTGCGCTGGTTTGACTCTTTTTGTGGACCCTGGAAAACCCTGTTCTTAAAGTGAACCCATTCCTGTGCCTGTAAACCCACTGTAAAAGGGACCTTTTAATTAGATCGCTTCAGTTAAGGGTCTTTGATTAGATTGTGGGACCCAGGGTGGGTCTTAATCCTCTTACTGGAGTCCTTTATAAACAGAGGACTAAAAAGCCACAGACACAGGGAAAAAAGCCACCGTGACAGAGAAAAACCTCAAGACGTTGATGAACTTGGAAAAGAGAGATAAGCCACAGGTGGAACAGCCTGAAGCTGAAGCAATTACGTCCAGAGGAGAGAGAAGAGATAAGGGGACCCTTCCATGTGCCTGATCCCCACAGCTGAGCACAGGGAGAACGTGAGCCTGGAAGAGAAGGCAGAGACTGGCATAGCCACCATTGTGCCTTGCCACATGGCAGGAGTCCAGGATCGCCAGGAATGAACTTCAGTGAGACAGCATCTCTGATGATGCCTTGGTTTGGACATTTTCACAGCCTCACAACTGTAAGCTTTTACTCCAATAAATTCCCATAGTAAAAGCCAACCTATTTCTGGTATATTGCTCCCAACAGCTTTTAGCAAACTAAAACACTGATATATAAGTCTAGACACAAATCTAGACATGTATCTAGATTATATAAAGAACCCTTATGATTCAATAATAAAAAGACAAGACCCCAATTAAAACACGATCAAATGATCTGAATAGACATTTCTGCATCAAACAAATGCCCAGTAAGCACATGAAAAAATGAGTTATCAGGAAAATACAAATTAAAACTACAATGAGATATCACTTCATATACACTAGTATGGCTATAATTTTTTCTGCAGTTCTTTTAAAAAAAAATCTATTTTATTGATACATGTTAATAAAGAGTACATTTCATCCAAAGTGTACAATCAATCGTATTTGGTATAATCACATAGTTGTGCATTCATCACTTCAATCATTATTAGAGCATTTTCATTATTTCAATAGTAATAATAAACAAAAAAACAGACAAACAAACAAGAAAATTCATCCCCTCTCAATCTCTCTGTTTCCCCTGCCATATATAGCTGCTATTTCTGGCTATTCTTGCACAATTATTTAATAGCAGTTTTATTGAGATATATTCACATACCATATGATCTATCCGAAGTGTACAATCAATGGCTTTTAGTATAATCACAATGATGTACACTCATCATCTCAAAAATTTTAGAGCAATTTCATTACTCCAAAAAGAAATACTCCACACCCCTTAACATTCCTTCCCCAACCATACACATCCACTAATCTAATTTCATCTTCATAAATTGATGTATATTTACATTTTGTGTAAATGGAATTATACAATATGTAGTACTTTGTGTCTGGTCTCCTTCACTTAGTAGAATTTTTTTGTCTGATATTAATATTTTGTACTGGGAAGCGGCTGTGGCTCAATCAGTAGGGCTCCCGTTTACCATATGGGAGGCCCCGGGTTCAGTTCCCGGGGCCTCCTGGTGAGGGCAGGCCTGCCCGCACGGCGTGGTTGGCTGACCCAGCGAGCACGGGCAGCAGGGGGTGATAAATGAATAAATAAATAAAATCTTAAAAAAAAAAAAAATTTTTGTACTATTAACCTACATTTGTTCAGCATCAAAGAAAAACTGTCTTATATATGCAATTTTACCCATATTCATATTTCACACAATATATTTAGTTCATAATACCACAATCATACAGCATTTGTACTTTTGTGTCTGGCTTGCTTCACTCAACGTAATGTCCTCTAGGTTCATCCATGTTGTTATATGTTTCACGACTTCATTTCTTCTTACCGCTGCATAATATACCATCGTGTGTATACACCACAATTTGCTTATCCATTCATCAGTTGATGGATACCTGTTTTTTTTTGTTTTTGTTTTTTGTTTTTGTTTTTTTTGTTTTGTTTTGTTTTTTTTATTATGGGTAAAAATCAAAATTCTCACAATACATACAAACATTTGTAAAATGATATATAAATATATATGCATATATGTGTATTTGCTTACAAAAATGTTATTTTATATATATATATATACATATATTTTAAGAGGTGCTTAGATTACCTAAAATATTATACGGAACCCACTCGGATTCCCATGTTGCCCACCTCCCACACCTCCCACCACTGGATACCTGTTTTTTTTTCAACTTTTGGCTATCGTGAATAATGGTGCTATGAATATCAGTGTACAGATGTCTCCTTGTGTCACTGCTCTCAGTTCTTCTGGTATTGCTGGATCGCATGATAAAATCTATATTCAACTTCCTTAGGAGCTGCCAACAGTCCTCCACAGTGCCTGTACCATTCTACATTCCCACCAACAGTGAATAAGTGTTCCTATCTCTCCACATCCTCTCCAACATTTAGAGTTTTCTAACTTTTTAATAGTGGCCAGTCTATAGGTGTGAAATGCTATCTCGTTGTAGTTTTGATTTGCATCTCCCTAATCGCTAGTGATGTTGAACATTTTTTTCATGTGTTTCTTCTCCATTTGTATTTCTTCTTTGGACAGTTGTCTTTTCAAGTCTTTTGCCAATTTTTTAATCAGATAGCTTGTCTTTTAATTTTTGAGTTGTATTATCTCTTATATATCATGGATATTAAACCCTTATCAGATATATGATTGCCAAATATTTTCTCCCATTGAGTTGGCTGCATTTTCACCCTTTTGACAAAGTCCTTTGAGGTGCAAAAGTGTAGAATTTTGAGGAGCTTCCATTTATCTACTTTTTGTTGTTGTTGTTGTTGCTACAGCCTACCACAAGATCTTGAAGAAGTTTTTCTACATTTTCTTATAGGAGTTTATTGTTGTTGTTTTTATATTTAGGTTCCTGGTCCATTTTAAATATATTTTTTAAATTTATTCCCCACCCCCATTGTTTGCACTCGTTGTCTGCTCATTGTGTGATAGTCTTCTTTTTAGGAGGTACTGGGAGCCGAACCCGGAACCTACCGTGTGGGAGGGAGGAGCCCAATGGCTAGAGCCACCTTCCCTCCTGCTTGTTTTATCTCTCATTGTGTTTCCTCATTGTGTCTTTTCATTGTGTCATCCTGTTGCATCAGCTCACTGTGCCAGCTCATCAAGTCAGCTACCTGTCTTGTTTGTCTTCTTTAGGAGGGACCAGAAACCGAACCTGGGACGTCCCCTGTGGTAGGCGGGCACCCAACTGCTTGAGCCACATCCTCTTCCCTCCCTGGTCCATTTTGAGTTAACTTTTGTATAAGGTGTGAGATAGGGGTCTTCTTTCTTTCTTTTGGATATGGCTATCGCGATCTCCCAGCACCATTTGTTGAATAGACTGTTCTGGCCCAGCTGAGTGGGCTTAACAGCCTTGTCAAAAATCACTTGACTGTAGATGTGAGGGTCAATTTCTGAGTTCTCGATTTGGTTCCATTGGTCAATCTGTCTGTCCTTATGCCAGTACCATGATGTTTTTACCACTGTAGCTAAGTAATATGCTTTAAAGTCAGGAAGTAACTGTCTTCCAACTTTGTTCTTCTTTATAAAGACATTTTTTGTTATTCAGGGCCCCCTAGCCTTCTAAATACATTTGATAATTGGTTTTGCCACTTCTGAAAAAACGGTTGTTGGGATTTTTATTGGAATTGCATTGAATCTGTAAATCAGTTTGGGTAGAATTGACATGTTAACTATATTATGTGTCTATGTGTCTTCCAATCCATGAACACAAAATATCTTTCCATTTATTTAAGTCTTCTTTGATTTCTTTTAGCAATGTTTTGTAGTTTATGTCCTTGGTTAAGTTTATTCCTAAATATTCGATATTTTTAGTCACTATTATAAATGGAATTTTTTTTCTGATTTCCTCCTCAGATTGCACATCAGTAGTGTATAGAAACACTATTGATTTTTGCATATTAATCTTGTATCCTGCCACTTTGCTGAATTCGTCTATTAATTCTAGCAGCTTTGTTATGGATTTTCAGGATTTTCTAGATAAGGATCATGTCATCAGTGAATACTGAAAGTTTTACTTCTTCATTTCCTATTTGAGTGCCTTTTATTTCTTTGTCTAGCCTATTTGATCTAGCTAGAACTTCTAGCACAATATTGAATAATATGGTGGCAGTGGGCATCCTTGCCTTGTTCCTGATCTCAGCAGGAAAGCTTTCAGTCTTTCTCTGTTGAGTACAATGCTACCTGTAGGTTTTTCATATATACACTTTGCCATGTTGAGAAAGTCTCCTTCTAATCCTATCTTTTGGGGTGTTGTTATCAAGAAAGGGTGCTGTATTTTGTCTAATGCTTTTTCTGCATCAAAAGAGAGGATCAAATTATTTTTCTTCTTCAATTTATCCATGTGGTTTATTACACTAATTGATTTTCTTGTTGTTCAACCACCCTTGTATACCTGGGATAAAACCCAGTTGATCATGATGTATAATTCTTTTAATGTATTTTTGGATTCAGTTTGCAAGTATTTTGTTGAGAATTTTTGCATCTATATTTATTAGAGATATGGTCTGTAATTTTCTTTTTTCATAATATCTTAATCTGGTTTTGTTATTAAGGTGCTGTTTGCTTCATAGAATGAGTTTGGTTGTGTTCTTTCCTCTTCAATTTTTTGGAAGATCTTGAGCAAGATCGTGTTAGATTGTCTTTTTATGATTAGTAGAATTCACCTGTGCAGCCATTTGGTCCTGGGCTTTTCATCTTTGGGAGGTTTTTGATGACTATTTCAATCTCTTCACTTGTGATTGGTTTGTTGAAGTCTTCTATGTCTTCTAGGGTCAGTGTGTTTCTAGGAATTTGTCCATCTCGCCTACTTTTTCTAGTTTTTTTGGCATGTAGTTGTTCATAGTGTCCTCTTATGATCTCTTTTATTTCTGTGGGGTCAGTGGTAATGTCTGCCCTCTCATTGATGATTTTAGTTATTTGCATCTTGTCATTTTTTTTGTCAGTCTAGCTAGGGGTTTGTTGAATTTGTTGATTTCAAAGAGGCACTTTTTGGTTCTGTTGATTCCTTTTATTTTTATTTTTTTTCTGTTTTTGATATCATTTATTTCTGCTCTGATCTTTACTATTTCTTTCCTTTGGCTTGGTTAAGAATTAGTTTGCTGTTCTTTTACTAGTTCCTCCAGGTGTGCAGTTAGGTCTTCAATTTTAGCTCTTTCTTCTTTTTTAATGTAAGCATTGAGGGCTATAAATTTCCCTCTCAGCACTGCCTTTGTGGTGTCCCATAGGTTTTGACATATTGTGTTCTCATTTTCATTCATCTCAAGATATTTGCTGAATTCTCTTGCAATTTCTTCTTTGACCTACTGATTTATTAAAGAGTGTGTTGTTTAATCTCCATATATTTATGAATTTACCCTTTTTCCATCCATTATTGATATCCACCTTCTTTCTGTTATGATCAGAGAAAGTGTTTTGTATAATTTTAATCTTTTTAAGTTTATTGAGACTCGTTTTGTGACCCAACATATGGTCTATCTTGGAGAAGGATCCATGAGCACTTGAAAAGAATGTAAATCCTACTGTTTTGGGGTGCAGTGCTCTATAGATGTCTGTTACATATAGTTCATTTATCATATTATTCAAGCTTTCTGTTTTTTATTTATCTTCCATCCAGATGTTCTATCCAATACTGAGAGTGGTATATTGAACTCTCCAACTATTAATGTAGAGACATCTATTTCTCCCTTCAGCTTTGCCAGTGTGTGCCTCATGTATGTTGGAGCACTGGGGTTAGGTGAATAAATATTTAGTATAGTTATTTCTTCTTGCTGAATTGCCCCTTTTATTAATATATAATGACCTTCTTCATCCCTTAAAACAGTTTTGCATTTAAACTCTAATTTGTCCAATAATTATCACTACTCCAGATCTTTTCTGGTTACTATTTGCATGGAATATCATTTTCCAACCTTTCACGTTTAACCTGGTTGTGTCCTTACATCTGAGGTGAGTCTCTTGTAGACAACATATAGATGGCTCATATTTTTTATCCGTTCTCTCAGTCTATGCCTTTTGATTGGGGAGTTCAAGCCATTAACATTCAATGTTATTATTGTAAAGGCATTACTTATTTCATCTCTTTAGACCTTTGGCTTTCTGCTGTCATATGGTACTTTTGTCTAACTTTTTACCCTTTAATTTACCCTTTCTATAATCTTCATTTCTACAATCTTCTCCACGTCTCTCACCCTTGTTTTTTCCTTTCAGGTTGCAGCAATCCCTTTAGTATCTCTTGTAATTCTGTTTTTTTGTTAGCATATTTATCAGTTTTTGTCTGTGAAGTCTTTGATCTCCCCCTCATTTTTTTCCTTCTATCTGGTTGCATCATTTTATTTTATTTATTTATTTATTTATTTATTTGGTGCGTTGTTCTGCAGTGTGGTGGCCTGAGTCTTTCCACAGTGCGTAAGGGCCTGCGCCTCTCTGTGCAGGTCTGACAAGCTTTTTTTCTTTTTTTACCAGGAGGTCCTGGGGATTGTACCCGGGTCCTCCATATGGTAAATGGGTGCTCAATTGCTTGAGCTGCAGCCACTTCCCTCCCCCTCATTTCTGAAGGACAGCTTTGCTGGATACAGAATTCTTGACTGGCAGTTATTCTCTTTCAGTACCTAAATACATCATACCACTTTATTCTCACCTTCATGGTTTCTGATGTGAGGTCAGCACTTAATCTTACTGAGGTTCCCTTGTATGTGATACATTGCTTTTCTCTTACCTCTTTCAGAATCTTCTTTTTATCTCTGATATTTGTCATTCTGAATAGTAGATGTCTTGGTGTAGGTTTATTTTGATTTATTCTGTTTGGGGTGCATTGTCCTTCTTAGATATTAATATTTATGTCTTTTGTAAGGGTTGGGAAGTTTTCAGTCTATTTCCTCAAATATTCTTCTTTCTGCCCCTTTTCCATTCTCCTTCTGGGACACCACTAATGCATATGTATTTGCATTTCACATTGTCATGCAATTCCCTGAGACCCTGTTCCATTTTTTCCATTCTTTTCTCTTTCTGTTCTCCTGCCTTTTCTAGTTCACATGTTCTGTCTTCAAAATCACTAATTCTGTCTTCAAGCAAGTAAAATCTGCTGTTATGTGCCTCTAATATATATATATATATATTTTAATTGTGGGTAAAAATCAAAATTTTCACAATACATACCAACATTTGGAAAATGATATATAAATTTTTAATCTCATGCATTGTGTCTTTCATTCCCATAAGGTCTGTTACTTTTGTTTGCAGACTTTCAAATTGTTCTTTATGCTCACCCAGTTTCTTCTTAATATCTTTTATCCTGGGAAACAGATGTGGCTCAAGCAATTGGGCTCCTGCCTACCATATGGGAGGGCCAGGGTTCGATTCCCAGGGTCTCCTGGTGAAAGGCAAGCTAGCCCATATAGTGAGCTGGCCCACATGGAGTGCTGGCCCACACAAGAGAACTGGCCGATGCAGGAGAGCTGGCCTGCACAAAAGTGCTGGCCTTGCACAGAGTGCTGGTGCACCAAGATGATGCAAAAAAAAGAGACACAGTGGAGACACAATGAGAGATGCAGCAGACAAGGGACCTGAGGTGGCACAAGAAATTGAGTGCCTCTTTCCCACTCTGGAAGGTCCCAGGATTGGTTCCCAGTGCTGCCTAAAGAGAAGACAAGAGACACAAAAGTACACATAGAGAGCAGACAGCGAGTGCAAAACAACAAGGGGAGAGAGAAATAAATAAATAAAATAAATCTTTAAAATATATATATCCTTTATCCCTTTTAGTCATATTTTCTTTCAATTCTTAAAATTGATTTAGGAGAGCTGTGTGATTATCACTGATTAATTGTCTTAAATCCTGTATCTCTTCAGGATATTTGGTTTGTTCCTTTGGCTGGGCAATCTCTTCCTGTTTCCTAGTATGGCTTGCAGTTTTTACTGATGTTTAAGCATCCAAATATGTTGGTGAATTTACTCTCATGGCCAATTTTTCTCTCTTGCCTATTATTATTTTTTCACAGCTCTTCTTTGATATTTAGTTCAACTTAGCCTAGGTCTTTAAAATTGCCCAGCTTAAGTTATTAAAATCATGCCAGGGCCCAGATTTTCTCCCAGAAGTTAGAGAACAGAGAGACCTAAGTACAGTTTTTGTCCATAAACTTTCCAGTCTGGCCAGAAGATGGTGCTCGTTGGTGTACCATTACACAGAGATGTATCTCTCTGTTTTCCTTTGTTTTGGTCTGGCCAGAACCAAGATTCAAAGTGGACTCTGTTGGCCAAATTCACTAAAGAAAAGCCCTCTGACTCTCCCTCCCTTTTCCCTTGTAACAGCTGGCTTGGTAACTCACGTTTGGTTTTTTGTTGTTGTTGTTGTTTTGTTTTGTTTTTTTTTTTGGCTTCTTTGACTCCCTGTCCTGCAATCTCCTGGGAGTTGTGAAGCACTCTCCTGGTCTGCTGACCCCCAAAGCAGGTGCCTCAGGCAGCTTTTGGCTCTTTCTCCATTGTTTCTGTGAGAGAGCTGAGCCTTGCCTGCCTATTCTGATGCCATCTTCCCAAATTCCATTTTTTTAAAAAATGACAAGTGTTGGCAAGAATTTGGAAAAATTGGAACCCTCATACACTGCTGGTGGGAATGTAAATGGAGTACCACATTAGGAAACAGTGTGGCATTTCCTCAAAAGGTTAAACATAGAGTTACCATGTGACTCAGCAATTCTACTTTTAGTTATATACTTAAGACTATTGAAAACATAAATGTATGCAGAAATTTGTACATGAATATTCACAGCACCATTATTCATAATAGCCAAAAAAGTGGAAAAACCCAAATGTCCATTAACTAGTGAATGGATAAATAAAATATGGCATATCCATAAAATGGAATACTATTCAGCAGTAAAAAGAAATGAAGTACTAATACATGCTACAACATGGATGAACCTTGACAACATTATGTTAGCTGAAAGATGCCAGTCACAAAAGACCACGTAATGTATTATTCCATTTATATGAAATGTCCAGAATACCCAAATCCATAGATATAGAAATTTGATTACTGGTTGCCTAAGGTTGGGCAGAATGGGGGTTTGGGGAGTATAGTGTTTATCTTAGGAATGATGAAAATGTTCTAAAATTAGTTGTGGTGAAATTGTGGTAATGGTTTCACAACTCTGTGAATATAAAAACCAGTGAATTGTACACATGAAATGGGTGAATTTTATGGTATGTGAATTATATCTTAATAAAGCTGGTTATTTTTTTTTTAAAGATACTTAGATTACATAAAATGTTACATAAAAAAAAAAAATAAGGGATTCCCATATGCCACACTCCCCACACCTCCCACTTTTCCCCACATTAACAACTTCTTTCATTAGTGTGGTACATTCATTGCAATTGATGAACACATTTTGAAGCATTGCCACTAAGCATGGATTATAGTTTACAATGTAGTTTAAACTCTCTCCCACTCAATTCTGTAGGTTATGGCAGGATATATAATGGCCTGTGTCTGTCATTGCAATGTCACCCAGGTCAATTCCAAGTCCTGAAAATGGCCGATATTGCATCTCATTTTCCCTCTCCCTGACTTCAGCACCTCCAGCACAAACTCCAAACTCCAGAGCTATCTGCCATGACTGTAGGAGCTGGGTGTCTCCAGAGCCCTCAGGAGCCCCACTATTTGGGGTAGTATCTACCTTGGATGTCTATGAGATCCTTCGGAGATGTACATAAGGATCACCACTTTGATTACCTTCCAACTCACTTCGAAGTCTCTTAGCCATATACCCTCATTTGTATTTACCTTTTCACCCTTTTATTTAAGGTCTTTTTCCAGTTGAATCACCAGCTGGTGCATGGTAGTAATCACTTGGTGCCAGGGAGGCTCATCCTGGGAGTCATGTCCCTCGCTGGGAGGAAGGTAATGCATTTATATGCTGAATTTGCCTTAGAGAAAGGCCACATTTGATCAACAAGGAGGCTTTCAAGAGCTAAGTCTTAGGCACTCTATTTTTAAAAATAAAACAAAATTGTCAGAACATTATAAACTCTTACTGTCCATTATAAATTTATAGGCAATAAAAATTATAAAATTATATTTATTTGGTACATTATAATTTAAAACATTACAACATTAAGGGTTCTAATCATCAAGAGGATGGGGAGAGCCACTCCAGGACTCCATCTTCCCACAGAAACTCTAAGGAACAAACAATATCTAGTAGAATCATCTTCCTCAAAACTCCAGAAAACAGTTAACAGGTTGCAGTGACAGGGTAAAATCTGATTCAAGAAAAAATCAACTTAAAAATGGTAGGAAAACCTCCCTGTTGCACCCCAGCTGGTGTCTTCTCCATCCCCTCACCAACTCAGTGTGGAGTCAGCCCATGTGTATCTTTGGTCCTGTTTTCAGAAGGAGCAGAGTAACCCTTGTGCATATACTGGAAGCATGTATATCTGTGCCAGTCTGTCTGGTGGCAGCTTGAAAGATTGAACCGGGACATTCATTGTAGTGTCGCCATCCCAGAACTTGCTCCGTGTATAGAAGGCAGCTGACAGAGCTCTCCTATAGAACACTGTAGGACAGCAGTAAAATCACCGGTGCCTAGGGCAAAAGTTTGCTGGGTGTGGAATAAACAGTGCAGGGCCTGGGACTGTGAGGAAGCACTGCTACCTAGGGGAAAGTGGACATTTGGATCTGTATAAATGGGGGAATTCCTAGGGTCACACATGTATGCCCAGGACAAGATGAATGTACAGAAAAGACCAGCTAGGACCCCACATATTTTCTCTTTGTCTTCTATTTTATTTTTTATTATAATTTTTGTTAGTTCCTGGCATTCAAGAAAATTTCTGTCATAACACTAGCTAGATACAAACTTAAAAGAATAGACATGTCTAAATTTCAGAGATAACATTTTAAAACATCAAAATGTCTTAGTTTCAACAAAAGATTACAAAACATAGAAGGAAACAGAAAACAGTGGTTCATGCAAACGAGATTTATAAAGAATTAGAAATTAACAATGAGGAAGGCCATAGCTTGGACATACCAAAGAAAGACTTAAAAAATATGCTCCTCAATATGCTCAAAGCACCAAAAGAAAACATGGGCAAAGAACTAAATGAATTCAGGGAAATGGTAGATGAACACAAAGAGAATGTCAATAAGGAGATAAAAATTATGAAAAGGAACCAAACTGAGCCAAAGACTACAGTGACAAATGAAAAATTCCCTATAGGTGTTCAACAGCAGATTGGAGCTGGCAGAAGGAAAAATTAAAAAAATCAGTTACATGTCTTTTAAAGAAGTTAAGAGAAGAAATGGGTTAAAATGTTTATACAATCTTTTATATTTTCCCATCCAATTTGCATTTCTGGTACTCTTCCTTTCTTCCTAAAGGTACCATCTGGTTTCACTTCCTTTGGCTTGAAAGACCTCTTTCAGTATTTCTTATAAGATATACCTGCTAGCAACAAATTCTTTCTGGGGAGGTCTTTATTTCATGTTGAATTCTGAAGTATAATTTTGCTGGATTTAGAATTTTTTGGTGGGTAATTTTGGAGTTGTTTTCTTTCAGCATTTAGTGTATGTTATCCCTCTGCTTTCTTTCCTCTATTTTGTCTGGTGAGAAGTCAGTATTAATCCTAATTTTTATTCCCTGTACATGATGATTTGTTTTCTACTTGCTGTTTTCAAGATTTTCTCTTTGTCTTTGTCCTTCAATATTTTGACAACGTTGGGTCTAGGTGTGGATCTCTTTGTATTTATCTTACTTGGGGTTCCCTGAGACTCTTGAATGCATAAATTAATGTTTTATATGAAATTTCAGACCTCTTTGGCCATTCTTCAAATATTCTTTCTGTACCTTTTTCTCTTTCATCTTTTTTTTTTTTTAGACAAGTTTAAAACATGTATTTAAAATACAATTTATAAAATGCTTAATCTGCCGACTCAGGAGTCCGTGGTGCGGGGAGGGGTGGGAATAAGCAGCTACCTGCTACACCAGAAGAGCAGGACTGCAGGGGGTGTGGCCCTCCTTCCCATGCCCTTCTGTTCAGACACCCAAGGGGTCCATGTGCACCCCTAGGATCATACAACCAGAAAACAGGATCCCAGAGGTCTCTTGAGTCTCTGCTTACCAGGGAAGCTGGATGTAGCCCTGCCGGCCCGTCCCTGAGCAGAGCATCCCCAGACGGGGTGGGGCAGGGTATGGCTGGGCTGGGCTGGGCAGGGCAGGGCGGGGCAGATGGGCTCTGGAAGGGGCTTATGGTAGCAGATAGGGTATTGCCTCCTGCCTGCAGGTGGGGAGCACCCTGATTGAGTGGGCTAAGGGTTGGTCACCAGGCCTGGGCCCCCAGCTCCTTTGGTTATAGGCTGACAGAGTAGTGGCTCATACGAAATGGTTAGCTGGAAGGTCTGAGGCCTGGCTCATCCAGGCAGGGAGGAGCTGGGGGAAGGGGGCAGTACTATGAAGGCAGATAAAGGGGCAGCAGCCTCAGGTTTCTGCCCTGCCCACACCCCACCCCCCATGCTCCTGGGGTTTTCTAAGCCAAAGCCTGCAGCTTACATGTATTTTATCTCTTGCATTTAAGCTTATTATTATTATTTCATTTTCCTATTAATTGTATTTGGTTATTATATGGGCTACATGTTCAGGGAAGATTTAGATCACAGAAGGGTTACAATGGGTGCTGCAGAGGATTATTGGTGGGGGGTGTCTGGGGGGAGATTCATGGGAGTAAGTTCATCTGAATATACATGAAAGATATGCAAAATTGTTCAAATGATCAGAGGATGAGACACGGTCACGGTGGGTGGACAATCACTCAATAAATGAGGGAATCTGAATTCCCAGCATGGAGAGCTCTGCCACATTCTCCAAGGGAGCAGCAACCATCCTCTGAGTGCAGGAACAGTGTCTGTCAAAAGAGGATGGCCCACTGATGAGTTATTGTTATTGATGACTAGCCTTATTAGTCTTTGCTCTTGTAACTGAAACTTAGCCTACTGTTAGAGGTGCCTAAGGGTTGCCACCTGAAGCCTCCTTGTTGCTCAAATGTGGCCTCTCTCTAAGCCAAACTCAGCATATGAATGCATTACCTTCCCCACCAACGTTGGACATAACTCCCGGAGATGAGCCTCCCTGGCAACGAGGGATTAATACCAAGTGCCAACTGGCAACACGACTGGAAAAAGACCTTGGATAAACGGGGGAAAAGGTAAATACAAATGAGTTCAAGTGGCTAAGAGACTTCAAAGAGAGTAGGGAGGTCATCCCAGAAGTAATGCTTACGCACACCTCAGTAGGACATCATAGAACACCAAAGTGCATATCACCCCACACAGAGGGGCTCCTGAGGGCTCTGGAGACACCCAGGGCCTATATAAGGAGGGATAGCCCCAGAGAATGACACCTTATCAGTGGGCTCTATTTTAGAATCTGTGCTCCTGAGAGTGACAGAGTTGGACTCAAATAAGTCCTCCCTGCACATGGTTCATCAGTCCCCTCTATTCAAACCTATATGTGATGCTGGAGTTTTTAGGTGTACTTCCAGAGACTGGAGCCTCTGGCCTACCTATGTGCCAGGTGTGCGTGGAATCACGGTGGAGCTGCAACTCCTACCCTACAGCTCAATGGACTCATCCAAGTCACCTGGCCAGGAGACAACGATGGGTAACGGCCATCCCAGGGAAGGGAGAGTGCCTGCAGCTGCAGGCAGGATAATCCCACCCACCATATCCATGGGATATAAGCCCTCTCTCACTTGGAGGTGGAGTGGACATCACCATCCCAGTCCCCTCAGGATTGAGGTAAGAACTATGGACTAGAGTGGACTTAATGGTATTCGGTTGTACACATATGGTGATTCTACAAATGGAAGAAATTACAACAGTGAGGTGGAGCCGGTGGCCACTGGACATTTTTGGGGCAGGGAGGGGAAGAGCAGTTGAAATACAGGGGCTTTTTTGGGAATTGGGGGTTGTCCTGAGTGCCGTTGTGGCGACGGATGTAGGCCATTTTATTTTTTTTATTTTTTATTTATTTATTATTTTTTTATTATGGGTAAAAATCAAAATTCTCACAATACATACAAACATTTGCAATATGATATATAAATATATATGCATATATGTGTATTTGCTTACAAGAATGTTGTTTATATATATATATATATACATATATTTTAAGAGGTGCTAAGATTACCCAAAATACTACTCGGAACCCACTGGGATTCCCATGTTGTCCACCTCCCACACCTCCCACCACATCCCACACAAACATCTCCCACAGTGTGGCCCACCACCCTCAATGAACTTACACATCCTGGAGCCTTGCCACCAACCATAGACCACAGTTCACACTGCAGACCACACTCTCTCCCACTCAGTTCTGAGTGGTGTGTGCTGATTTAAAATGGCCTACATCCGTGGCCACAACAGTACTCAGGGCAACCTCCAACTCCCAAAGAAGCCACTGTATTTCAAGCGCTCGTCCCCTCCCTACCCCAAAAGTGTCAAGTGGCCACTGGCTCCACCTCATTGTTATAATTTCTTGCATTGCTAGAATCACCATATGTGAACAAGAGAATACCATCAAGTCCACTCTAGTCCATAGTTCTTCCCCCAATCC
>JAKSZT010054140.1:5328890-5351907 GCA_026826555.1 Tolypeutes matacus
TTCAAGGTCACAGTGGGCAGAGCAAGGGGGATCACAGTGCAAGTAAGTTAGGTCGTTCCCTCTGCTCAAGTCCAGCTCTCTGCCACAGCAGCGCGACCCATAGCAGACGACCCAGAAGGCAGTGACGGCGGCAGCGACAGCATCCTTTCTTGCCCACATTTATCTGCACTGTTTGAAGCCTTGTGACCCATCAGGACCCAAGGGCTGTCTGATTACATTATTGGGCTGCCTGCTGTCTTCGGGTTGGGAGATCCTGGTTGGTCTGTCGAGGATGGGTTTCTCCTGCTCCTCCTCAGGGCTGGCACTGCCCAGGATCTGCTTCCGGGCCTCAGCGTACTCTGCCTCCCGCTGTGCTAGGGACTTGACTGGAAGGGCTGGCCTGCTGGTGGAGTTGGGGCTGCTGACACACTGTTGCTGGTTGACCTCTTGATGATGCGGATCTGTGGAGGGGGCCCAGTGGTAAGGCTATCATCCTGAATCACAATGGGCACTTGGGAGGAGATTTGGATTTCCTGCCTGCTGTCTGCCGCCTCCTCCCAGCTCTCAGCGACCTCCTCATCTTCCATCTTACTCGCTGCTTTCCCTCTCCCCCAGCCCCTCCCCACACCTGCGCCTTGAGGCGCTCTCTCTCATCTTTGTGTTGATGTTTTCCACAGATCTATGAGACCTTGTTCGTTTATTTTCAATAATTTTTCTCTCTGTTCTTCAGATTGGGTTTTTATAAATGATCTAACTTCAAGCCCACTGATACTTTCTTCTACCATCTCAAATCTGTTGTTGATCCTTTTTTCTTTTAAAAAAATTTTATTGAAGAATATAATTCATACATGAACATACATAAACCATATGTGTATGGTAAAAGTTGTGAACTTAACAAAACAAACATGTATATCATCCATCATACAGGGCTCCCATACATTACCCCACCACTAATACCTTGCATTATTGTGAACCATTTGTTACAAACCGTGAAATAGCATCATTAAAATATTATTACTAACTATAGCCAATATCTTACATTTGGTGTGTTTTTCCTCCATGTTGATCCCCTTCAATGATTTTTTTGTCCCATTTATTGTACTTTTCAACTAGAATTTTTCTTAGGTTACTATTATTTCTATTTGTTGAGATTATTCATTGGTTCATTGTAATAATACTTTTCTTTAATTCTTTAAATATGGTTTTCTTTAGTTTTGTGAACTTATTCATAATAGCTGCTTTGAAGTCTTTGTCTACTAAATCTAACATATGGGTCACTCAGAGACAGTTCCTATTAACTGGTTTTTCTTTTTTTCCTGAATATGGGTCACTCTTTCTAGTTTCTATGTCTTGTAATTTTTGGTGAATACGGGGCATTTTAGATAATATATTGTAGAAATTTGTGGTTCTGATTTTATTTCATTTTGAGAACTGTTGTTATTGTTGTTCTTTCTTTAGTAATATGCCTGGACTAGATCTGTCTCTCTTGAAGTGTGTGGCCACTGATATCTCTGTCAGTTTTTCTTCTTCTTTTCTTTTTCTTTTTAAAAGATTTACTTTTTTTTAATTTATTTATCCGCCCCTTGCTGCTTGTGCTCTCTGTGTCCATTTGCTTTGCATTTTTCTGTGTCTGCTTGTCTCCCTTTTTTTGCGTCATCTTGCTGCGTCAGCTCACCACACCACACAGGCTGGCTTGCCTTCACCAGTAGGCCCCAGGAATCGAACCCGGGGCCTCCCATATGGTAAATGGGAGCCCAACCAATTGAGCCACAGCCACTTCCCCTTCTTTTCTTTTTTAAGGCTTGTTTCCAAGGGGTCTCACCTGTGTCTGTATAGCTTAGTGTTTAGCTGGAGATTGGTCAGAAATTATGCTCAAATACTTCCAGTCAATAAGGTTTCACACTCTGCTGTTTGATCCATGTGAAGGCTGGTAAGAGCATTCAAAATTCAACCTTTTTCAAGGCTGCTCTGACTTTCATTTTCCACTGGGTCTTCTCACATCTCCTCTGCATATGCATACATGATCTTTTGACCACAGATCATTGGTGGGTGGTTTAGGTCTACTCTGGTCTGTGCTGCAAATGCTCATGGGGTTCCATTCAACCTGGGATACGTAGAGAGTTTTTCAAGCCCTCTATGGCTTACTCACTTTCTAGCTATTCCTCTGGCCCATTGCTTGCCCCAAGCAGGACTGGCTCAACCTAAGGCTAGCAGAGCCATTGGCCTTCTCTCTTAGCTTGCCAACAAAATTGTCACCTTAACTGATTATGCTTTAAATTGAATAAGCTTCTTTTGTCCATGGCAGCAAAGCTGCTGGTTTTCACAGCCATCTTACACTCTGAAATGCCACATCAACATATCTGTGTGGGACAGGGAACTGGGGTGAACTGAAACAGCCCTAGGAAAAAATGACATGCTGAGCTTACCTGAAGTTTAGTAGTTTTCATAAAAAATCACTTCTTAATTTTTTGTATGCCTCAGGTGACCAACTTTTTAGAGAGCCTACCCAGAACACAGCTATACCATATACCCCCAAACAAAGCAAAATGATATAATACATAATAAAAATTGTGCATGTGTGTTATTACTTTTAACCTAAAAATATGAAAAATAAGTTTTTATTTGAAATTATATATTTTTCTGTATAATTAGTTTTCTGATACATAGCTGCTATATTTAACCAAAACAACAATAAGACTAGTTAACAGTAGTAGTGATTGATAGTAGGTCTAATTAAACAAATAATATATGTGAGAAAAATATAACACTATTTTTGTTTCTTTCTATCCTCTAATACAACAATTTATTTAACTCTTTCTAAAACACTTTATTGGATATTTAAATTTTGTAAGGCATGCTACTGTGTATTTTTATGATGCATAAGTATCTTCATATGTGCTTTTACATCCCCATCCCCACCAGGCCCAATCCCAAATTCTTTTCTGCTTATTATCCAGTATGCTATGTTTTGGTTGTTTAATCTAGTGTGCATGCCCTTCTATCTGTCATTGAAATAATGTAGTTATTTAAATAGCCTTATTTTTGATGATCTCTGGATCACGCTGGACTTGGTATTGCAATAGTTCTCATTTTCTTTATCTGACACTTAGAAAACATGTTCACAATGTTTATAATGTTCAAAATTAAACTAGCATTATCTCCATAGAAATAACAATAATTAATCCACAGGCAAAGTCAAGAACAGAATGTTACTGGTCATGATTATAATGCACTTAAATTGGACACAAGTTGCATCCTCAGAGTGATGCAACATGGATGATGTGTTATTGAGAACCACAAATCATGGTTGCCAACATCAGCAGTCAGGGTTAAAAACAGAGACCATGACTATGGAGGGAGATAATCTATGCCATATCCACCTGATACTAAAAACATGTTGCTTTCAGCCCCTATTGTTCTGGCCACTGTATGGGTTTGGTACTTTTCCTCCAACCTTGAACAACCATTGCTGAAAAACAGGGGAGGAGTTTTCAGGACTTTCTGTGCTAAAACCTGGAAATCAGGATGATTCCAAGGAAATCAAGATGATCTGTCATCCTATTATGTCTTTGATTGCTTTACAGAGCAATGGAATGATTGTTTCTGACAGTTTTGCCCAGCTTTATAGTTGATTTTTGGGGAGAGAGGATTTGTTAACCACCTCATTTCATCATGCCAAGTGGATATCCCATACTATGTATTTTACATATTATTTTGACAGTAGGAACTTTTTTGTTTTGTTCACTGCTGTGTTCCCTGTGCTTAGCCCATAGTACATACTCAATAAATATTTTTTATGAATAAACGAGTTAATGACACTGGCATGCATGTGGAGTATAGATTGGAGAGGGCAAAATTGAATTGGGGTAGGCCAGCCAGTAAGCTAGTGGAGATATCCAGATTAGAGATAGTAGAGAAGGTGGAGATAATGAGAAGTGGATTGATTTGAGAGATAAAGAGGCAAAATTTTCAATGATTAATGTTGGCATGAAATAGAGGGAGGTGTCAAGAATGATTCCTTAGTCTCTGGTCTGCAGAACTGGGTGGACAGAGGTGCCATTCAGAGAAGTAGTAAACAGTGAACCAGTACCAGTTTTGTAGGGAGGTCATAGGTTCTGTTTCATACATGTTGAGTCTGAGATTCCTTTGAGATGACTAAGCAATTTCGAATAGGTAGTTGGATATATGGGTCTAGAATTCTGAAGAGAGATGTTGGTTAGAGGGGTGTGGTCTGGAGAGATAAACGAGTGTGTCTTAAGTCCCAGTGGTAGCAAATAAAGTGATGGTTATGGATGATGACAAAAGTAAAGAAAGGAGAGGGCTTAACATTAAGCTGTCATTGTACTCTGCATGCACTCAGTTTTCACTTGGATTTTAAAAATTGCTTGATTGTAAACTGGAGCACAAGCTAGGATTTTAAATTGTAAATATTTTAAGGATTTTGAAATGCAACAATCAGAAGAGATTTCCAGGTTTTCTACTTTTCCTTTAGAGCCTATTTTTAGGGATGAGACATGTTTCATGGCAGTCTGATGTCTGTTGTTTTTGTTTAGGCTTGTTTTTTTTTCTTATTAAGAATGACTTTGGAGGGAAGCAGAGGTGGCTCAAGCAGTTGGGTGCCTGTCTACTACATGGAAGGTCCTGGGTTCGGTTCCCAGTACCTCCTAAAGAAGACAAGCAAGACAGCGAGCTGACGTGACAGGCTGGCGTGGCAAGATGATGAAACAAGATGACACAATGAGTAAATACAATGAGAGACCCAATAAGCAGGGAGCACAGGTGGCTCAAGTGATTGGGCGCCTCCCTCCCACATGGGAGGTCCAGGGTTTGGTTCCTGCTGCTTCCTAAAAAGAAGACAATGAGACACAGAGCACACAGCAAACAGACACAGAGAGCAGACAGTGAGTGCAAAC
The DNA here is from genome assembly GCA_026826555.1 of Tolypeutes matacus. NCBI lineage: Eukaryota > Metazoa > Chordata > Mammalia > Cingulata > Chlamyphoridae > Tolypeutes > Tolypeutes matacus. The sequence goes on from JAKSZT010054140.1 coordinate 5,333,783, forward strand.
AATGGGGGGGGGCAGGTAGAAGAAATAAATAAATAAAACAAATCCTTAAAAAAAGAATGACTATGGAGGGTGAGGGTTTCTACTTTTTAAGTTTTATCAAGTCTTCCTGTGTGCTCAGCACTATGCTAGGCACTGTGGAAAAGATAAGAGGTGCATATCATGCTTACCCTTGAGGATTTTTCAAACTATTGGGAAGAAGAACTGTATATTAAAATTGGAAGAGGCTTTAAAGATCATCCTGTCTGATTCCTTCATGTTTTACAAAACATAAAAGTGTGACCCAGAAAGATGAAGTGAGTTTCCAAGGTCAAAATGAAGTGATAGAAATGACTAGAGCTCCTGATCTCTAGCCCAACCAGGTGCACTACTCTCTTTTATTAAATCATTCATTCATTCAACAACTATTCACTGAGTGCCTACTATGTGAAGGTTCCACTCAACACTCGTGATAAATCATGCTATTTTTTCATCTGCCTTCATCCATGTTGACTAATAATAGCATTCCAAATGCCCTGGGTGTGGGTATGGCTTACCACTGGATCAGCCAGTTTCCTTATAACCATTTCTTCTCTCAGTGCCTTAAGGAAGAATAAATAAGCAATGAATTAACATATGAAGCAATTAGAGAATAGTATAGGGTATATAGTATATAATTAAGTGCTAGATTGCATATTGTATCACTCTAAGTGCAACAGGGAGGTACAGGAGCCAAGGACCAGAGTACAAGACAGAAATCTTAGATAGTAAACAGTCTTCTATTAGTAGTACCATCAGCTCCCTCGTATGTTCATTTGAAAAAGTCCAACAAACATTTATTGGGTATCTACTATTTGGCAAGTGCTACGTTAGATGCTTAGTGGTATAAGAAAGAATAAGACATGGTTTCTTCTGCCAAGGAGCTCATCATCTTGTAGGAAAGACAGAGGAATATATAATGTCAATATAATGTGATAAATGATGACATAAAAGTCTGGCCAGGGTGCTATGGAAGCAAAAAGGAAGGGAACCTAGCCCAATCAAAGAATCAGGTTAGGCTTCTCTGGAAAGCTAAGTTTTAACACCTGACCAGAATCTTGAAGGCTGCTAGGTTTTAGCCAGTACAAGAAAGTTGTAAAGAGAATTTTAGGAAGTAAGAAAATGAACAAAGAAACAAGGGACAGTTTTCATATTTTCTTTTGTTTCCACTTATCAGAAAAAAATGCAAGCAATTAATTTAGCTAGTCTTAATTAAGGTAAAATGACTCCAACCCACCACAGAGGCATTGAACAACCAACAAGAACTGGCAGAAACATCTTTCTAAAAAGCTCCATAAAACAGTTAAAGGGTTTCAGTAATAGAGTAATTCAAGAAAAAGGCAACTTAAAAGCAGGAGAATCTCCTGGTGCCCTGGCTGGCCCCTCCCCCACCCCTCACTGGCTTAGCACTGAGCTGGCCTCCACTCCCAGTGCAGATCCCTGGTCCCAGTTCCAGAGGGAGCAAAGTAACATTCATGCACATACTGGGAACGTGTATGACCTAATCTGGTAGCCTGAGCGACTCACTCCCAAAACTTGCTCTTCAAGTAGAAGGTAGCTTACAGAGCTCTCCTACAGCATACTGTCAGAGGGAAGTCAAGTGACTGCCTGGGGCAAGGGATTGTTGGCTGTAGGACATACAGTGCAGTACCTGGGAACATGAGGAAATTGTTCCCTAGGGAAGAGGGGACATTCCTATTTGTGTAAATAGAGGAATTCCTAGAGCAACATGAAGATGACCAAAACAAGACACATATGGAGAAGGGACCAGGGAGGCCCTATGCTTTGGTTTAGAACTGCTCTCCAAACTCATTTTATAGTTAAACACTGATGGAGGGACTCACACAGGTCAAGCTGTATTTTCTTTTTCTCCCCCTCTTCCTCCTCCTCCTCCTCCTTCTTTGTTATCTCCTGACATTCAAGGAAAGCTCTTTCGTAACACTGGCAGGATACAAGTTTAAGGAACAGATGCCTCAGGTTCTAAATTCCAGTGATAATACACTAAAATATCAAAATGCCCCAGGTTTGAAAAGAAAATTACAAAACATACAAAGAAACAGGAAGTGATAGCCCAGGCAAAGGAGAAAATTAAATCATTGGAAACCATCAATGTGGGGTCAGCCATGGGACATTCCAGAAAAAGACTTTTTAAAAATGGTCCTAAATATGCTCAAAGAGCTGAAGGAAAATGTGGACAAAGAATTAAACAGAATGAGGAAAACAATAGATGAACACAAAGAGATTATCAATAGAGAGGTGGAAAGTATGAAAAGGAACCAAACAGAGCTTAAGATCGGAGTAACAGAAATTAAAAATTTCCTATATGAGTGTGATGGTTTGATATTTGTAAATCCAAGAAAAGATTGTGTTCTTAAACTAATCCATTCCTGTGGGTGTGGGACACTTTGATTGAATTAAATTCAGTTAAGAGACTTTTGATTTGATCATTTTCAATTAGATCACTTTAGGGCTTTTGATTGGACCATATAAGTGGGGTGTGACCCAGCTCTTTTGCTGGGTCTTATATAAACTGAGAACAGACAGAGAGAAAGACGAGATACAGAGAAAGGGAGCTCTGCTATTTTAACCCTGCCATTTAGAGAGAGGACTCCAAGTTCACTATAGCTGCAGAAAAACAGAGACGCCCTAAGAGGCAAAAGGAGATGAGGGAGATGGGGCAAGATGGCAGCAGAGTAAGGCACTCCAAGAGTTAGCTTGTACTACCGTGCAGTTAGTAATCAGCCAGAGCTATCTAAATCACCAGTTTGGGGGACCCAAGAGACCAGAAGAGCATCCTGCAACATCCTTGGAAGAATGGAAGGAGGAGATGGCCCATCTGTACTGAAGATTCATGAATAGAGCACTCCACACCATGAAGGCCAGTGCCCATCCCCCACTGGCAGTGCACACTGCCTGGGGAGCTATTCCATGGCTGGAGTTGTAAGCTCCATTTCCTAAAAATAGGGGAGGAAGAGACGGCTGGGCACCGATTTCAGCTACTGATCAGTAAATTCAGCTGGCTGAAGTCCAATCCTAGGAACAGCTAAAATGCCTCCATTTTAACTCCACCCTTGGCATGAGGGGAAGCAGGGCTGATTGAAAGTCACAGTAACAGTAGGGACCGGCTTCTTTCCACCTAGGTCAGATTGCTGCCCTAGCCTAGGCTCCAGCCCCACCTCCAGCAGGGAGGAAGCTGGAGGGACCTGCAGCAGCCTCTCCAGGCAACTGCAGGCACTTTTGCCCACAAGAATTAGATTAGACACATCTGTGGCTCCATCCCAACCTGTGACAGTGCTCCCTCACACTCTCAGGGCAATTGCAACTGCTTTCAGCCCCAGTGAACTAGATTGTTATGGCTCCATCCTGACCCCCGAAAGGACAGGAGTGGAGCAGGGTTTCTCCAGCCTCTCTGGGCAATTTCAGGCGCTTTCAGCCCACACAAACTGGATGGTTGGACACATCTCTGGCTCCATCCCTGCCCCTGACAGGGCAGGATGAGGGATAGTGTGCCCCCAACCCCTCCAGACAATTGCAGTCACCTCTGACCCACAGGGACTAGACTGGTGGGCAAACCTGTAAATACATCTCCTCCCCCAATACGATAGAAGGGGACAGTGTTTCCTCAATGTCTCCAGGCAAATGCAGGTGCTTTCAGCCTGCATGGATTAGAATGTTGGGCACTTCTGTGATTCCTTCCCCGCCCATGACAGAGCAAAAGGGACAGTGCTCCCTGTGCTTCTCCAGGCAACTGCAGCCACTTTCAGCCTGCATGAACTAGATTGTTGGACACATCTGTGGCTCCATTCCCACCCCTGACAGAGCAGGAGGAGTGACAGTGCTCCCCTACCCTCTCTGGACAACTGGAGTCACTTTCAGCCTGCACAGACTAGATTGCTGGGCACACCAGAGGCTCCATTCCTGCCCCTGAAAGGGGAAGAGAAGGGATGGTGCTTCAACAGTCTACCTGGGCCACTGTGGTCAGTTTTGACTCTCATGGCTTAATTTTTTGCCAACACCTACAGCTCCATCCCTACCCCAGGCAGGAGAGGAAAGGGTGTGGAGCTTCATCTGTCTCTCCAGAAAACTACAGATGGTCTTGGCCGGCATGGCTTGGATTACTGCACATGGCTGTGGCTCTGTCCCTACCCCTGGCAGGGAAGAAAGGTGGGGAAAGTTTCATAGGTTCCTGGGGCAACATGAAGAGCTTGAGCCTCCAGGGCTTACAGAATCAAATGCATCCTCAGCTCCTATTCCACAACCAGCAAGGGAGAAAGGGCAAGAAGCAGATGAAAAAATGCAGAAAAAATTCAGATTGGCTAAATATGGGTCACTATAAAGTTCCAAATTATGTTGAACCAAGTATCAAAGAGGGGCTGTAGCACAAAGGCAATCAAATAGAATGCCCTAAGCTAAAGAAAGAAAACAGGCCAAGAATAAATATATCTAGTAAATCAGATGCCAAGACACCAACAAAAAATTACAATCCATATCAAGAAACAGGAAGATATAGCCCAGTCAAAGGAACAAACTAAGCCTCCAGATGACATAAAGGAGTTGAAACAATCACAGTTGTTCAAACAAATCTCCTTAATAAATTCAATGAGATGGCAAAAGATATTAAAAATATTAGGAAGACACTGGTTGAGCACAAAGAAGAATTTGAAGGCATACATAGAAAAGTAGCAGATCTTATAGGAATGAAAGGCATAATAAATGAAATTAAAAATACACTGGAGTACTGTTGTGGCAACGGATGTAGGCCATTTTAAATCAGCACACACCGCTCAGAACTGAGTGGGAGAGAGTGTGGTCTACAGTGTGAACTGTGGTCTATGGTTGGTGGCAAGGCTCCAGGATGTGTAAGTTCATTGAGGGTGGTGGGCCACACTGTGGGAGATGTTTGTGTGGGATGTGATGGGAGGTGTGGGAGGTGGGCAACGTGGGAATCCCAGTGGGTTCCGTGTAATATTTTGGGTAATCTAAGCACCTCTTAAAATATATGTATATATATATATATATAAACAACATTTTTGTAAGCAAATACACATATATGCATATATATTTATATATCATTTTGCAAATGTTTGTATGTATTGTGAGAATTTTGATTTTTACCCATAATAAAAAATAAAAAAAAAATACACTGGAGGCATATAACAGCAGATTTGAAGAGGCAGAAGAAAGAATCAATAAACTTGAAGACAGAGCCTCTGAAAGCAAATATACAAAAGAACAGATAAAAATAAAGAATGTAAAAACTTGAACAGGGCCTCAGAGAACTATATGACAGCAAGAGATGTGCAAACATGAGTAATGGGTGTCCTGGAAGGAGAAGAGAAGGTAAAAGGGGCAGAAGGAATATTTCAGGAAATAAAAAATTTCCCAACCCCATCGAAGGACATAAAAATTATTGTCTAAGAAGCACAATGTACTCCCATCCAAATAAATCCAAATCGACCTATTTGAGACACATACTAATCAGAATGTAAAATACCAAAGATAAAGAAAGAATACTGAGAGCAGCAAGACAAGCAAAATACAAGGGATGCCCAATAAGATTAACAACTGATTTCTCATCAGAAACCATGGAGGCAAGAAGGCAGTGGTATGATATACTTAAGATACTGCAAAAGAAAAACTGCCAGCCAAGAATCTTATATTTGGCAAAATTGACTTTCAAAAAATGAGGGAGAGTTTAGAATATTCACAGATAAACAGAAACTGAGAGAGTTTGTAACCAAGAGACCAGATTTTCAGGAAATAATATAGGGAGAGCTACAGCCTGAAAAGAAAAGGCAGGAGAGAGAGGCTTGGAAGAGAGCCTAAAAATGAAGATTATATCAGTAAAAGTAAGTAAAAGTGTAAAAGGAGTGGAGAAAATAAGATATGACAGATAAAACCCCAAGGTCAAAATGGATGAAGTAAGAACTGCCTTTACAGTAATAATATTGAATGTTAATGGATTAAAATCCCAATCAAAAGACCCAGGCTGTTGGAATGCATAAGAAAATATAGTCATCTATACACTGTCTGCAAAAGACTCACCTTAGACCCAAGGATACAAATAGATTGAAAGTGTGAGACTGAAAAAGATATTCCATACATGCAGTAACAACAACAACAAAAAAAGCTAGAGTAGCTATACTTATATCAGATGAAATAGACTTTAAAAGCAAAACTGATATTAGAGACAAGGAAGGACAATATATATTAATAAAAGGGGCAATTAACAGGAAAAAATAACAATCATAAATGTATATGCACCTAACCAGGGTGCCCCAAATTATATGAGGCAAACACTGGCCAAACTAAAGGAAGAAACAGATGTCTCTACAATAATAGTTAGATACTTAAATACACCACTCTTGTCCTTGGATAGAACAATAAATTCTGGGCAGAAGATCAATAAAGAAACAGAGAGCTTAAATAATATGATAAATGAACTAAACCTGATAGACATATACAGAACACTGTACCCCAAAACAGCAGGATATACATTCTTCTCAAGTGCTCATGACTCTTTCTCCAGGATAGACCATCTGCTGTGTCACAAAACAGATTTCAATACATTTAAAAAGACCAAAATTATACTAACACATTTTCTCTGATCATAATTGAATGAATTTGGAAATCAACAGCATGCAGAAAAAGGGAAAATTCACAAATATATGGAAATTTAACAACACACACTTAAATAATCAGTGGGTCAAAGAATAAATTGCATAAGAATCAATAAATATCTCAAGATGAATAAAAATGAGAACACAACATATTAAAACCTATGGGATACAGCAAAGGCACTGCTGAGAGGGAAATTTATAGCCCTCAATGCTTACATTTAAAAAAAAGAAAGAGGGAAACGGATGTGGCTCAAGAGGTTCGGCGTCCATCTACCATATGGAGAGACTGGGGTTCGATCCCCAGTACCTCCCGGTAAAAAAATAAAAAAATAAAAAAATAAAAAAAAAAAAAAGAAAGAGCTAAAATCAAAGACCTAAACACACAGCTAGAGGAAATAAGAAAAGACAGAAAACTTTTCCCAAAGCAAGCAGAAGGAATAAAATAACAAAGATCAGAAAAGAAATAAATAAAATTGAGAACAAAAAGCAATAGAGAGAATTAACAAAACCAAAAGTTGGTTCTTCAAGATTAACAAAATTGACAAACTCTTAGCTAGAATGACAAAGAAAAAAATAGAGAAGATGCAAATAAATTAAATCAGAAATAAAAATTAGGATATTACTACTGACCCCAGAGAAATAAAACAGATCCTAAGAGGATACTCTGAACAACTGTACACCAACAAACTAGATAATGTAGATGAAATGGACAAATTCCTAGGATTATACAAATAACCCACACTGACCCTAGAAGAAATAGAAGATCTCAACAAACCAATCACAAGTAAAGAAATTGAAACAGTCATCAAAAACCTCCCCAAAATGAAAAGCCCTGAACCAGATGGCTTCACAGGTGAATTCTACCAAGTATTCAAGGAAGATTTAATACCAATTTTGCTCAAGCTCTTCCAAAAAATTGAACAGGAAGGAATGCTACCAAACTCATTTTATGAAGCCAACATCACCATAATACCAAGGCCAGATAAAGATATCATGAAAAAAGAAAATTACAGACCCATGTACCTCAAGTACTATATTGAACAACAGTGGTGACATGGGCATACTTGTCTTGTTCCTGATCTCAACAGGAAAGCTTTCAGTCTTTCACTATTGAGTACAATGTTTGCTGTGGTTTTTTCATATATGATGTATTACACTGATTAGCAAGTATATTAGTCAGGGTTCTCTAGGGAAACAGAATCAACAGGATATATCTGTCAATAGTATGAGGTTTTTTTTTTAATTTATTTTACCAGGAGGTCCCGGTGAGTGAACCCAGGTCCCTCCGTATGGGAGATGGATGCCCAACCATTTGAGCCACATCCGCCCCCTGAGATTTTGTAAGAGTCTTTCACATGACCGTGGGGATGCACAAGTCCAGGTTCCGCCGGCAAACCAGGGGCTCCAATGAAAGTCCAATGAAGGTCCTTGATGAGTTTCTGGGAGAAGTTGGCTGTCCAAAGATGAGCTGGGAAATTCTCTCTGAATGTTGAAATCACTTCCCCTTTAAGGTACTCAACTGATTGGATAAAAGCATCACCCATTGCTGACAGCAATCTCCCTGATTGATGCAGATGTAATCAGCCATCCATCCAGTAAACTCACTGGTGACAAAGTCCATAAATATTCTTGTATTAAAATTAGCCACTGCTTGCTGGACCAGACACTTGGACACAATTACCTGGCCAAGTTGACACATTAGCCTAACCATCACAGCAAGTAAATGCAAAAATCCTCAGCAAAATACTCGCTAATTGAGTCCAAGAACACATTAAAAGAATTAGTAATCATGATCGGTTGGCTTTAATCCCAGTCATGCAAGATTGGTGCAACACAAGAAAATCAATCAGTGTAATACATCATATTAATAAATTGAAGAAGGAAAATCACAAAATCATTTTGACTGATGCAGAAAGGGCATGGGACAAAACACAGCATCCTTTCGTTATTAAAATACTCCAAAAGATAGGAATTGAAGGTAATTTCCTCAACATGATAAAGGGCATATATGAAAAACCCACAGCAATCATTGTACTCAATAGTGAAAGACTGAAAGCATTCCTGTTGAGATCAGGAACAAGACAAGGATGCCCATGTCACCACTGTTGTTCAAAATAATACTTGAGGCTCTAGCTAGAGCAATCAGGCAAGAAGAAATAAAAGGCATCTAAATTAGAAAGGAAGAATTAAAAATTTTGCTATTTGCAAATGATATGATATGCTCCTATACCTAGAAGGTCCTGAAAAATCTACAACAAAGCTACTAGAGCTAATAAACAAGTTCAGTAGAGTGTTAGGATACAAGATTAATATGCAAATATCAGTAGTGTTGGGGAGTTGGTTTAGCTCAGTGGTTGAGCACCTTCTTCCCATGTATGAGGTCCCGGGTTCAATCCCTGGTACCACCTTTTAAAAAAATCAGTAGTGTTTGTATACACTAGTAGTGGGTAATAATCTGAGGAGGAAGTCAGGAAAAAATTCCATTTACAATAGCAACTAAAAAATTAAATATTTAAGAATAAACTTAACCAAGGACGTAAATGACCTGTATTCAGAAAACTACAAGGTATTGCTAAAAGAAGTCAAAGGAAACCTAAAAGAATGAAAGAACATTCCTTGTGCAAGGATCAGAAGACTAACATTGTTATGATGTCAATTCTACCCAAATTGATATATAGATTCAATGCAATCCTGATTTAAAAAAAAACAAACTCCACCAGCATTTTTTAAACAAATAGAAACCACAATTATCAAATTTATTTGGAAGGTTAAGGGGCCCCAAATAGCTGGAAACATCTTAAAAAGGAATAACAAAGTTGGAGGACTCTCACTTCCAGACTTTAAATCATATTCCCTAACTAGAGTGGTAAAAACAGCATGGTACTGGCATAAAGATAAATATATAGACCAAAGGAACCAAACGAATGGTTCAGAAACAGATCGTCATATTAATGGTCAAGTGATTTTTGATAAGGATATCAAGTCCACCCAGCTAGAGCATAAAAGTCTATTCAACAAATGGTGCCAGAACTGGATGTCCATATCCAAAAGAAAGAAAGTGGACCCATATCTCATACTTTATGCAAAATTTAGCTCAAAATAGATCAAAGGCCTAAATATAAAAGCTAGAACCATAAAACTCCTAGAAGAAATGTAGGGAAACATCTTAAAGACCTGGTAGTAGGTGGTGGTTTATTAAAACTTACACTGAAAGCTCGAGCAACAAAAGGAAAAATGAATATATGGGACCTCCTCAAACTTAAACACTTTTGTGCTCCAAAGGACTTTGTCAAGAAGGTGAAAAGGGAGCCCTCTCAATGAGAGAAAATATTTGGAAACTGCATATCTGATAAGGGTTTTAGTTCCATGCTATATAAAGAAATCATACTACTCAGTGATAAAAGAGCAAGCAATCCAATTTAAAAATAGGCAAAATACTTAAAGAGATCTTTCTCCCAAGAGGAAATACAAATGGAGAAAAAGTTCACGAAACAATGTTCACTACCACTTGTTATTAGGGAAATGCAAATCAAAACTATAATGAGATATCATCTCACACCTCATAGACTGGCCATTATTAAAAACAAAAACAAAAACAGAAAACAACAAGTGCTGGAGAGGATGTGAAGAAATAGGAACATTCCTTCAATGTTGGTGGGAATGTGGAATGGTGCAGGCTCTGTGGAAGACAGTTTGGCGGTTCCTCAGGAAGCTAAATTTAGAGCAGCTGTATGACCCAGCAATCCCTGTACTAGGAATATACCCAGAAGAATTGAAAGCAGTGACTCAAACAGATATTTGCACATCAATGTTCATAGTGGCATTATTCACAATTGCCAAAAGATGGAAGCAACCCAAGTGCCCATGAATCAGTGAATGGATAAACAAAATGTGGTATTACATGCAATGGAATATTCAGCCATAAAAAGGAATGTAGTCCTGATGCATGCAACAACTTGTATGAACCTTGAGGACATTATGCTGAGGGAAATAAGCCAGACACAAAAGACAAGTATTGTATGATCTTACTGAAATAAACTAATTATATTAAGCAAACTCATAGAGTTAGAATCTAAAATATAGGTTACCAGGGGATAGATTGAGGTTAGAGAATGTGGAGTTGATGCTTAACTTTGTAAAAGTTTGGAAATGGGTGGTGGTGATGGTAGCAAATTATTGTGAGTGTAATTAACAGCATTGAATTATATAGGTGAATGTGGTCAAAAGGGAAACTTTAGGTCATATATGTTACTAGAATAAAAATTAAAAGATAAGACATAGGACTGTATAACACTATGTAAGACAAGTTATGAATTATAACAAATGTATCACACTAATACAAGGTGTTAATAGTAGGGTGGTATACGGAAAAAATATACCTAATGTAAACTATGGACAATAGTTAATAGTACTATTTTAATAATTTTTTAATCAATTGTAACAAATATAACTACTGTTAAAGAAATTAGTCCTATTACAAAAAAAGTGCTATCATCAATTTTAACAAATGTCCCACACCAATGCAAGGCTTTGCTGGTGGTATGTGGGAATCCTATATTTTATGCATGATTGGTCTGTAAACCCAAAACTTCTCTAATAAAAATTTTTAAGTAAGTAAATAAATAAATAAATGGGATTGTGGCTGAAAAGGGTAGTCTAGGGATGTAAATGTTAATTGAAAGAAAGCTAAAGAATAAGCTAGGTGCTAAATAACATAGTGAACCCAGAAGTGGACGAGGATTGTGGTTAACAGTACAAATACAAGAATGTTCTTCTACGAACTAGAACAAATGTACATCACTATTACAAGATGGTAAGAATATAGTTGTTTTCATCATTATAAAATACCCATCCTTTTCAAAAGTAACATTTTTATATTTTATATTCTATTTTTTATGATTTTAGTACAGTCATTCCAGTTTTCTTGACATTGTAATTTGCATATGTTTTCCATCCTTTTACTTTCAATCTATATATATATTTTTAATCTAAATTGTATCTTATGAAGACACTGTATAGCTGGATCTTTTTTATCTAGTCTGATAGTCTCTGTCTTTGGTTTGGATTGCATATTTATATATAATATATATATAATATGTTCACATTTAATCTATATTTTGATAAAGTTTGATTTTCCTCTTCCATTTACTACTTATATTGTATATCTCATATCATTTTGTTCCTCTATTCTTCCTTTTTGTTATCTTTGAATTAAATGAATATTTTAAATGAAAAAAAAAAAGACTATAGTGATGCATGGGAAAAATACAATTAATGTAACTTATGGACTATAGTTAACAATAATATTTTAATATTCTTGCATCAGTGTCGAAGAAGGTACCATATCAATGCTGAGCCAATAATAGAGGTTATGGGATTTTTTTTTTTTTGGATGAAGGAAAATGTTCAAAGGTTTAATGGGGCGATGACTGCAATTTCACAAAAATGAAAGTCACTGAGTGTATACTTTTGATACAATGTACAAGGCATGGGACCATATAACACAGTGAACCCTGTGGTGGAAGATGGACTGTGGTTAACAGTACAAATATGAGAGTGTTCTCTCTTGAAGTATAACAAATGTATAACACTAATATATAGTGTTAATGATAGGGGGTGTATGGAAAAATATACCAAGTGTATGCTATAGACCATAGTTAATAGTAATAGTCTGATAATGCGCTTTCATAATCTGTAACAAATGTTCCACAACAATGTAAGGTGTTGGTGGAGGGGTGATGTATGGGAATTCTGCACGTTATGCATGATTGTTTTGTATGCTCACAACTGCTCTAACAAAAAAATAATGTTTTTTCAAACAAACATACAATAAAAGGAGACAAGGCCCGGGGAGAAATACCTGATTGCCCCCAGTTGACCTCAGGGAGAAAGCAGAGCAGCCAAGGCTGAGAAAGGAAGCCCAGACAGAGACAAGTCATATGCCTGATGGCCCACAGCTGAGCTTGAGGAGACTTTGAGCCTGAAGGGGAAGGCAGGGACCTCGGCAGAGATCGGCCACCATCTTGCCTTGATAAGTGACAGGACGCCAGGGTCACCAGTAGCTGAATTTGGTGACAAAGCATCTCTTATGGTGCCTTGATTTGGACATTTCACAGCCTTGAAATGATAAGATTTTCCCCTAATAAAATTCCCATTATAAGAGCCAACACATTTCTGGTATATTGCATTGGCAGCCCTGTGGCAAACTAAGACAAGAGGTTCATCAGCAAATTAGAGCTGACAGAAGAATCAGTGGCCTTGAAGAAAAGATGACTGAAATCATATAGTCTGAGGAGCAGAAAGAGGAAAGAATGAAGAAAAGTGAACAGAGCCTGAGGAACACGTGGGACATCATCAAGTGTACCAATATAGGCATTGTGGGAGACCCAGAAGGAGAAAAAGAGGGAATGATGCAGAAAGAATATTCAAGAAATAATGGCTAAATCGTCTCAAATTAAAAAAAAAAAAAGCATGAATATGCACATCCAAGATGCTCAACAAACTCCAAAGAGGATAAACCCAAATATACCTACACTATGTCATGTTCATAATCAAACTGTTGCATGTCAATGATAAACAGAATTCTGAAAGCTGCAAAAGCAATTCAATGTATCACACACAAAGCAGCTGCAATGAGATTAAGCACTGATTTTTCATCGGAAACCATGGAGGCAATGGGATAACATATTTAAAGTGCTGAAAGCAAAAAAAAAAAAAAATTGCCAACCAAGAATTCTGTATCTGGCAAAACTGTCTTTCAAAAATGAGGGAGTAATTAAGACATTCCCTGATTTAAAAGAATAGCTGATGTGAAGCGGCTGTGGCTCAATCAGTAGGGCTCCCGTTTACCATATGGGAGGCTCCGGGTTCGGTTCCCGGGGCCTCCTGGTGAAGGCAAGCCCACCCGCACGGCGTGGTTAGCTGACCCAGCGAGCACAAGCAGCAAGGGGGGGATAAATGAATAGATAAATAAAATCTTTAAAAAAAAAAAAAAAAAAAAAAGAATAGCTGAGGGACTTTGTTACCTCTAGACCGTCTCTACAAGAAATACTAAAGAGAGTTCTGCAGGTTGAAAAGAAAGGACCCTAGACAGTTGACTGAAGCCACATGAAGAAATAATGATCTCTGCAAAGATAATGATATGGGTAAATATAAATACCAGTACTATTATATTTTTGAAATATAACTCCATCTTTCTTCCTACAGGGTCTAAAAGGCAAATGCATAAAATATAATGATGAATCATTGGTTTTAGACTCATAAGGTAATTTGTGACAAGAACTACATAAGGGTGAGGGGCTAGAGGGCTATAAGAATATAGCTTATGTATGCTATTGAAGTTGTTAAGTTGGTAGCAAAGCAAACACTATTGTTATAGATTTAAGATGTTCAATTTAAGCCTTTGGTAACCACAATGAAAAATATCAGAAAATATGCAAACTCATAGAAACAGAAAGAAAAGTATAGGTTACGAAGAGTGGGGGGCAGAGACAACGTGGTACTAATGCAAAATAAGTGTCAGGTTTCTGTTTGGGGTGAAGGGAAAGTTATAGCAATGGATGGTGGTAAAGGTACTGCCACATTGTGAATGTGATTAATCCCACTGAACGGTTTGCTTGGATGGGGTTGGTATGGGAAGATTTACGTTGTGTACATGTTTCCATATTTGAAAAGAAAGGAGAAACTAAAGAGATAATGACAATTAAATGCAATACAAGATACTGGATGGGATCTAAGAATGGAGGATAAAAGGCTCAAAAAGGCATTATTGGAATATAAGAAAAAATAGAATATAGACTGTAACCTTTATATTAGGTTAAACTTCTTGAACTTGATAACTGCACTTAAGGTGATTACATGAGTGAATAGCCTTGTATGTAGGAAATACATAAATGGTTTCATTATATATTCAAGAGTCTCATGTGTACAACCTGCTCTCAAATGTTCATAAAGTAGATGATGATGATCATAATAGATAGAGGATAGATAGATAGATAGATAGATAGATAGATAGATAGATAGATAGATGATAGATAGGTAGGTAAAACGATATGGCAAAGGTGGCAAAATGTTCAAATTGGTAGATCTGGATATGTAGGGGTGTGGCACATGTTAATTTTCTCTGTATGGAGTTTGTATTATTTTTGCAACTGTCCTGTAAGTTTGCAATTATTTCAAATAAAAAGTTCGCAAGAAAGATTCTCAAAAAAAAAAAAAAAAAAAGGTTCCATATATACCATATTACTTCTTATATTTATTGAGCTCTATAGGCCAGGAACTGTGCTAAGTGCTTTATGTGGATTATCTCACTCAGTCCTCACAAAACACCTTGAGAAAGATACTCCTAGAATCCTGACTTTACTGAATAGGAAATTAAGGCGCTGAGAATTTAACATGAAACCAGGATATGTGTCCTTCGCCTCCCAGGATGTCTCAGTGTGAAATCTTATCCATATGTAATCCCTCTAGCTTTTAGACTTATTGGAATACTTGAGATTAGTGTACATCTATCTGATTATGTTCTTAACCAACAGCCAAAACATGGTCAAAGGAACAAAGATGCTCAAGAACACCTGGGACCTATTGGCAGAGCCAGTTGTAGGTGGGTATCCTCACTAAAATGTATGTATAAGAATGATTTTGATCAGAATGAAGTCCCTCAAGCATCGAAATATAATTGATAAAATGTCCAAGCTATTTAAGTCTTTTTCCCCCCAGCTTTGCATGGCTATAGGTTAGCGGTCCTTAGACTTTTGTGTATATGGCCACCTTACCTGGGGAGCTTGTTAAAAATACAGTTGCTGGGCTCCATTTCACACTTAAGCCAGGACCACTGCGGTAGGGCTTGGGCTGCTGTATTTTTATTATTTTCTAATTTTTAAAATTAGGGATGTGGGTTTCCAGAACATCATGCATAAAATACAGGATTCTCACATATTACTCCATCACTGATACCTTGCATTAGTGTGGATCACTTGTGACAATTGACGATAGCACTTTTTTGTAATTGTACTATTTTTTTAACAGTAGTTACTTATGTTATAAGTGATGAAAGATTATTAAAATAGTACTATTAACTATCATCCATAGTTTACATTAGGTGTATTTTTTTACTTTACTAAATCTTTTTTATTTTATTTTCTCCATATACCATTCAATTATTAACACCTTGTATCAGTATCGTATATTTGTTATAATTCATGAAAGAACATTCTTATACTTGTATGCTGTATTATTAATCAATTCCTGAGATGATTTCATTCCATTCCCATTCCACTTCTCCCCCTTCTTCATTCCATTCTTTTCCCCACTCTCCATCTTCTACTCTCTTTTCCTGTCCCCATTCTCTATACCCTTTCTTCATTAAATATTTATTCAGTGCCTACTATGGGCCAGGCACAGAGTTCTATGGGCTGGGGATAGAGCAGTGAAGATGACAAAGCAAAGCCTCTGCCCTCAAAGAACTTCATTCTAGTGAAAAGACAGATAAACACAAATAAACAAGAAGCAGTGTGGGGCTCAGAGCTGGGGCTCTGGAGTCAAAACAGACCTGATGTTGGATTGAGACCTTGCTCTTCCTCTTCCTAGCTGTGTGCCCTCGAGCAAGTTACTTAATTGCTCATCAATTTCTTCCTCTGTAAAATGGGACTAATAATATTCCCTGCCTCTCAAGGTTGTTGTAAGAATATAATAAAATAATGTACACAAAGTACTTAGCACGGTGCCTGCTACATTGTATGCAGTCAACCTTTACTCATTTTGCAGGCACAAGCACTGGGAAGTTTAGTTACTTCTTCAATGTTGCCAATAAGCGATACTGAGTTCATCTTCTGTGTTTACTTAACCATCAACAGACAAGGAGCTAGGCATGTCCATGTGTCTCTAAAGCATTTCCCTCTGCCCCAGTTGCCAGTTTCCTGGGCAATCTCTATGTTATCCCCAGCCTCAAATTGCTAAACAAGGAAGAGGTAGCAACAACAAATTCCACCAAAATCCCCCTGCATCTCAATATGTACCTGAATAGCTCTACAAAATATATTACAACAAAGTTAAAAAGAAAAATAAAGCAAAAACCAAGGAGGACAGCATAGGGGCCAAATCAAGGAATACATAAAAAATAAATGACTTTCCTGATAGCAAGCGTGGTTTCTTCTGCCCCCATGTACTTTATTAGCCAATTCCTGAGACACCGGGATTTCAAAGAGAGAAAGTTAGACACACAAAACAGAAACATCAAACTCACTAATTTGAATCATAAGTCTCACTCTTTTGCAGGGGGGGGGGGGCGTGTATAGCTTGTCTTTTTGTTTCTTATCTGCTTCCTGCTCTGCTTCTTCAATTACCATTCTCCCTTCATCTCCTGTTAGCAAGGTATTCTCTAAGGCCTTAATACCAGCTCAATTTCAGATTGGAGCAATTACACTTTCATTTTCTTTGGAAGGTCTCTATAAAGTGGGGCATTATTTTCCCAGTTATAATTTTGATATGGGGAACAGGGTATGCAATGTAACATAGTTTATTGATAAAAATAAGTTTATTTTTCAGAAAGCCTCTGAATTATTCCTATGCCAGATAATCCCTGAAACCCAGAGGTACCAGTCTTTTCAAGAATGACAACCAGCTTCATTCTTCTACCCCATAATATCAACACCCCTTTTTCAGCATGAAGAAGTTAGAGCAGTCTTTGTCCAAAAATATCCCTTAAGATTAAGGGAAATGTACAAAGCAGAGAGGGAGGAATTGTAACTTGGGGTTAAGAATTAACAAATAATTATGATTACTGAGTCATTACATAGATAACCTTTTCACTCCCAGTATATTATAAAATAGCCAAAGGTTGATATCGGAAGTTTCAGAAATTGGCTAGACTGACCTCACTCTTTGTATATGGTCATTTCCAACTAAAAATCTGCCATTGTGATAATTATTCTAGACAGATTTACCTTTGTATATAGTCATTTCTAAGACCTGCTCTTATGATGATTATTCCAGAATGATATTACCCATATATAGGAACATTTCAATTGAAATATTAACCACGCCACCCTCCTCTGTTTGAAGTCCATAAGGTAAACCTTCTGACTCCTTTCTGTACCCCCTATCCCCAGATGCCTTGATCTCTGATAATGATTGTCTTGTGTTGTAATAATCTTGTGACTCACTCCTGTTTTGTACCCACCCCCCATCTGGTTCAGCCCCTTAATGTTTATTAATGAAGGAACCTGAGCCAGCCCCACCCCAATTACTCATTAGCATAAACTGCTAAACCTGGATATTATAAAACTATCAGGATTACTGCAGTTCTGGGAGGCAAATTTTGGGGAGTTTAGGCCACTGACCTCGTATGCTGTGCTAAAGCAAATAAACTCTTACTCTCTTTGAAACCCTGGTGTTTTGGGAATCGGTTAATAGTGTACATCGGGCAGAAGAATCCATGCTTTGCTCGGTAACCATCTTTCTTTTTTTTTTTTTTTTTTTTTTTTTTTTTTT
>JAKSZT010054140.1:5352007-5396250 GCA_026826555.1 Tolypeutes matacus
CCCCCCCTGCCGCCTGTGCTGGCTGGGTCAGCCAACCACGCCGTGCGGGCAGGCCTGCCCTCACCAGGAGACCCTGGGAACCGAACCCGGGGCCTCCCATATGGTAAACGGGAGCCCCACTGATTGAGCCACAGCCGCCCCCCTGGTAACCATCTTTCATATTTGCTGAGGCGAGAACATTCAGGTATATTATCTTTTCTTGTGCCCCACAACAACCTTGTAAGTACTATTATTCTAATTTTCTGATGTGCAAATTAAGGCTCAGAGAAACCAAATGAATAGTGCATGGTTATTCTGCTATTTAGTGACAGGGCAGAGACTCAAACCCAGATCTTCTGACCCTTATGGTGCCTCATATACAAATAAATAGCACTTTATTTTTTTTTCACAGACACATTTAAAATGCTTATTCTATCTACTTAAAAATAAGAAATAAGAAATGTAAAATGTACTCAATATACAAAATGCAAGTAGACTTCTTCAGGAACACATGTGACATTTACTTCTTTTTGCACTTGTAGTAATTATAGTTTTACAATTGCTTCTGTGATTATTTAGTTAAGGTCTGTCTCCATCACTTCTCCAACATGGACCATGTCTATTTTCATCTAACACATAGTAGGTGATCAATATGTATTTGATGAATGAATGAATGAATGATTCTAGCTAGAAGGGAGGGCATGGACATGTAGGTGAATTTAGCCTTTGATTTAGTCAGGAGCAGAAATAGTAGGGGGGGTTGTATATAGTAACACTAAAGATGGGAAAAGCCATTACTTTTTAACTGCTGAAGGTGGTAAATTTGCTCATACTGGACTTGGTAGTTTCTGGTCAAGGGCATCAGGGCGGATCTAAGCAGAGCAGATGCATTTGCTAAGTGGTTGTTTATTAGAAGTGAGGAAAGTGTATTAATTCTCCAAAAAAAAGAGAGGGTAGGGTGATTTCTTAATGTGTGGTCTTCAATAGATTTGCATCAGAATCATCTTGGGAATTTAAGAAGGCAGATTCCTGGACCCAGACCTGTAATATCCCCAAAGAGTGGTGCCAAAAAACAAAACAAAACAAAAACAAACAAACAAAAACCTTGCATTTTTAACAGGCTTCCCAGGTAATTCTCACTTCTAAAATTTAAGACCTGCTGGGCTGGAATAGCAGTAGACCAGCAGAGAGTCTAGGATTTTGTCTAGGGAAATGTCTGCATTATGAACTGAGAGGAAGGGAAACCTACAAAAAAGAGATAGCAGCCAGAGTGCCAGAGCCAAGGAAGGTGAGAGTTGAAGAACAAGTAGATGGCCAAGAGTGTCAAAAGTAACCAAGACGCCGAGAATGCGAGTGGAGAAGAGTCCCTGAAAATGAGAAAAAGATCATGTGCAGATTTTGAGCATGTTTTCAGTAAAGTTGTGAAGACAGAATCCAGATTTTTCTGGGCCAACCTGTCCTTCAAGACCCAACCAAAATACCGCCTCTCCGGTGATGTAATTCCTGACTCTCTTGGGCAGAGCACATCAATCCTTGTGGTATGTAATTCTTTGATAGCAGTTAACCTAATGTACTGAAATTCTGTTAACCTGTTTTTTGTGTGCTTGTTAGACTGAGAATTCCTTGAAGGCAGGAACTTTGTGTTATTCCTTTTCAAAGCTCCAGTGTCTGGCACAATACCTGGCTTATAGAAGGCCTCTACAAATGTCTGTTGAATGAGGGATTGGAGAGCAATCGGAGGCAGAAAGCACAGTCTGGCAGGGAAGATAGATGAATTCTAAACATTTGAAGGCAAATGAGAGCATGACGATTGATGCTACTGGAGGGAGGGTTTAAATAGGGAATCAGTTCCTCCAGAGCACAGAAAGGATGTGATTAAAAGCACAGGTTTAGCTTTAGAAAGCATGAAGGACAACTCTTTCTTTGAGCCTTGAAGGACACATGCGAGGATGGATGTACAAGATAAAGTAATTAGCGCAGATAGTCCTTTTCTAAATAAGTTGGCAAGGTAAGGCTTTTGCCAAGAATGGGGTACAAAATGTGGGCTCTGGAGACTAAAGAAAACAACAAGAAGAGTGTTGATGAGGAGGGTACTGGTGAATCAATGAGATTAATAGATCCCCATGCTACCTCCTCAAGCATCGTCAAGAGCACGTTATTACAACCTGAATCCTTTCTGCAGTCCTGGGAATACCAGGCTGTGTCTATCAGTCATGCTAATTGGGACTGGCTTCCATATCTGGGGGCTGAAACTAACTGGAGTAGCTGATCTTGCCCTCTCCTGAACCCTGCACTTCTTTCCAACTCTTATGGCACTCACTGCGGTCCATCTCCTATCATAGCTATTTGTCTTGTCTTTACTAGATGGTACTACAGTTGAGGGCAAGGGTTGTGCTGTTGTGTTGTGCCTTAGCATAGTGCTTTGTAAATAATAGGCAGAGGATGTCTGTACCAGACACACACATCCAACATAGCATTTATCATATCATACTGTATGTGTTGGGTTGTGTCTCCCCTTTTAGACCATGAGCTCAAGGGCAGAGATTGAATTGTGTTGATTGGTTTCCCTTGTGTTTAGAACTTAGTAGGGTTGCAAATGTTAAACAATGAATCAAATTTTGTTAAAATGAATGCATGGATGACAGAATGAATAAAAGCTAGCAAAAAGTGAAGATGGGGGGGGGGGATACACTGCATAGGCACTGCATTTTGTCAATTACACAACCATCAGTTTCATCCTGACATCAGTGAGTAATGGTGCTGGGGGCCCTGTGTCTGGAATCTCTTTCCAAATACACTGTAAATGTTTGCAATACACATTCCGGATCTTCTTAGGCAAGTCTCTAGCCAGTCCATTTCAGAGCACAGGGCCTGGGTGGAAGGGCCTAAGGACCCCTATCAGCTAAATGACTGATTTGTCCACCCTTATTAGGTACCTGTTTGCATGGGATGCAGTGTTACACCAACATGGTCACTGTTTTCTTGGGGACTACAATTTAAGGTTGACCTTGCAGAGAAACATTTAAAGAACGATGAAACAGTACAGGATCAAGACGGTGGACATCCCCTCCCCCACTAGAGGAAAATCAGCTACTTGAGGGGGTGTCTTTAAGGTATTCGTCTGTTAGGACTTTTTCTTTCTTTTCCTTCCTTCCTTCCTTTTTTTTTTTTTTTTTTTTTTTTTTAAGAGTAGCTTGCTGTCTGTGAGCCTAGTAGAAAATAATAAAAGCTGATGCTTACATAGGGCATAGGGCCAGACATTAGATTTACACAACAACCCTATGAGATGGATACCATCATAATCTCCATTTTGGACGTGAAACAGGCACAGAGAGGTAAAGCAAGGTGCTCAAGGTCATAGAGCTAGGAAGTGGGGGACCTGGGAGCCAACCCAAACAGTCTCGCCCCATACACCACAGGGGAAAGCGCTTGTTAGTGTGGGTTTACCTGTGTAGGTTATAAGGAAAACCACTTTTCTTTTCTGATAATAAAAATCCCAGCATTTATAGAGGGCCTGTTATATGTGTATGTAGTATATACGCCAGGGACCCTAATATTTGCTTTCCTTGCATTATCGCACTTCTTCCTCACAATAATCCTGTGGGGTAGTATTTTTATCTCCATTTTAAAGACGAAAAAATTTGAGGCACAGAGGTCGAAATGATTGGCCCAAGGATTTAAATCCAGGAAGTCTGACTCCACTCCTTCTCAGTCGTTCCTGGCAGTAAAATGAGAACGGAGGTCTTCCTGACCTCAAAGGGATGCCACGAGAGTACAATGAAATAATGGATGTGAAAAGGCCTCGGTGAACAAGTGCAGGGGATGTGGCCTACCACTTGAACCACCGTCGAAAACCGGTTACCCAGGGCCCTTGTCCAACGGCTTCTAGTCCCAAACCTTCTCCCTCTCCGCCCAACCCACAGCGACAGCTTTGAATCTCTTTCTCCATCTCCTCCGATCCTGCCCCCAAACACTTGGCGGAGCGACGGAGCGGAGAATGGAAGGTACGCGCGCGAGCAGGAGGCGGGGCCTGTCTCCCTGATCCGTACAGGGAGCGGCCTCTGCACATGCGCCATGGCCCTGCGGCTTCAGCAGCCCCGTCGCTGCGGCCAATCAGGGCCCGCGGCGCGCTCGGGACGTAGCAACGCCTGTGAGTCGTGTGCGTGCGAGGGGGGCGACGTAAGGGCGCTCAGCGAGCCCGTCTCCTCGAATGAAAGGAAACAACCTCCGGCGACAGAGCCCCGCTCTCAGGCGCTGTCGGAGAACCGAGACCGACTTCTTTCTCTTTTCTCTCATTGGCGCTGGTCTCCTGCCGTCCGCCGTGGGCCCCGTCGGTGAGTCCCCGCGAAACCCTGAGGCCCCCCATCCTCTGCCGGCGGGAGAAGACGAGGATGGCGGTGGCCAGGCCGCCGCCCCTGCCCGTTGTTAAGGGGGGACTCCTGGTGGTCTCGCTTTATTGTCAGGGACCCCAGAAGCGCCGCTCGGTGGCTCATTGAAGGCGCTTGGGAAAGAGGCTGCTGAGAAAGTGCTTTGGGGTGCTGAGGGAGAGATTAAGCTTTAAGCTTAAGCCCAGACTTCGGGGGAGGGGGCACAACATTTCGGAGGAGAAGAAAGGGGGAATTTTTAGTCTTTGCGGTTGCTTAGGACATATTTGGGAAGAAGGGAAAGTCCCGGTTTGTGAAGAGTAAGAGGAAGAATTGTTAGGATGGCTAAAGGGGTTACCCTGACGAAATGAGGAAAAACTCCGGGGTGGGGGGAGTTAGGGGTGAAACTGAGATAAGAGGCGAAGCTTTCCACGAAGACTGTTAGAGGGTGAAATCGGGGTGGGGGAGCAGTTTAAAGAGAAAGTGGTAGGGTGCTATTTTCCTGGATTCGGGGGGAATTGGAAAAGGACGGTTAAGGGACCCTGATTTTAGGACTGAAAGGGACCTGCTGAAGTGTTATAGAGGGAGATAGTTTTGCGAGTTTATCTAGCGCTTGATTAGAGGAAGATGTTGCAGTCTGGTATGTATTGAATAAATAACGGAGAGGGTCCGATACATTATTTGTATCATCCTTTATTATATGGACGAACAGTACAGTATTCTTTTGAAATTTCTATTCGTTGCAGTGTTTTGCGTAGAACTTAATTATGCTTCTACTTTGAAAAAATCTTTTATTTTCATGAGCTTACTACGTAATATTAGGTCTTATTCATACAGTTCAAATTATTTCTCGACCCTAGGGTTTGAAACAACTGGAAAATTCCTTCAGTTTCCTTTTGAATAACCGCAAAAAGCAGTGCGAAGCATGTTATAATATCGTGCAACCAAATTCAGGTGCCCTTCCGGTACATCTTAATCGTTTATTTCTCGCCACTATAACTTTCCTGACAGAAATACTACTTCGGGGGATCACGTTTATATATTTTGATCTGTATATTTCAACTTGCTTGCTTGTGTCTGGAATTTTTTTTTTTTTTTTTTTTTTAAGTCTTCCGGAACTGCAGGGGGGTTTTGTTTGTTTTTTGTTTTGTTTTTCTGTAAAAATGATCTTTCAGATACCAGTCATTGAGTGAGCTCTCAAGTCGGTTTCTTGAATGCTCTCCCTGAGGTTTCGGATTATTTCTACCTTGGTGCTTCAGAGCATCATGAAAAATCAGAAACGCATTGACTGCTTCAGCCTAACTAATCTGGCTCTTAATGTATTTTTCAGACATTTGAATTGTGTGGGGTTTTTTTTCTCGCTGTTATCTTTGCCTGTTTATTTCTGCTTTATAACATTATGGATAATGTTTCCTTTAAGAAAAAGGTTTCATTGTTGGGTGAAAGCATCAAACTTTGATCTCCGCATGCCCTGAAAAACCTTTTAGACCAAAATTAAAATGCCATCTAGCTGTGGATCTTTCTGAACTCCCTAATATTGGTCCTTGGAATGCCCTTATTCTACTTAACTAAAGATCACAAATGTGACAGCATTAGATAAAAATCTGTTTTCATGATAAAGACATTTTTGCTAGGAGTCATTGTTTCCATGCTGTTCTCTACTTCACGTTTTACAAGGAGACTGCAAAAAAAATTTAGCAAGATATGCACAGATGCATTATTTGAATTTTAGTGGAAAAATCCATTTAGTCATTGCACACTGGGGAAAGTTTTTAATTGGTTTGGTGCAGTTTTTGTGTGACTGTTCGCTTTACAAATGAAATTTAAACTGATTATAGAAAAAAATACACTGAAATATTTTTGAAGGCAAATAATATGTACCTTTTTTTCCCTTTCGGATGTTGGGGTCTTTGATAGCTAGAAAAGCAGATTCTTAAAATTAGGATGAGGAAATTTACCTGTTTACAAATTGAAAGAGGCAGAATTCAAAATGGATAGAATTTTGGGGATACCATTTTCAGAATTAATTTTAAGAATAAAAAGTGATTTTTCCATTCTGGAAATTTTCTTTCTCAAGCCACTTTCATAGCCAGTGGTGGGATTGTCTAGCAATTGCACATTAAAGATGTCTGTACAGATTAGATTTATAACGTGCCATCCTTTCAACTGACCAGAATGACTGGGGAGAAATGCTGAATACATTACAGTGGTTTTAGAGTGCCTACTATTTATTGCATAATAGTAAATAAAACTAATTTAGAACTCAAATAGCAAATTATGGTGCTGTTCACGAATTTTGGTATTTTGCATAGTTAATTCTAAAGATTTTGGCAGCTATACTCTTGATAAAGCAGCCGAAGACATACTTGCCTGAGCAATTGCAAACACACTTCCCCTTTTGTTTCTTTTGTTTCTCTGTCCTTTTTTTCTTTAATCCTAAAAGTATTTGCTGCCTGTTTTCCATCAGTTTCATGGTTTATAGCCAGTGCTATGAATACAGTACTATTATAAAGTACCATTTGGAAGACTGAGGTATTTAAAATGGTAGATAACATTAAGAGTTTGTTAAACCCATCAAAGCAGAGACTGTCAGGAGGACCTTTGAAGTTTCAAGTTAAAGAGAAAAACCTAGCTATAAATTGATGAGAAGACATGTTTCTTTATGACTTCACTTTTAATGTTGATTAAGTATTTCAACTTTTATATTGGAAAACTCTGGTTTGTAGTTATTACCTTGCTGGCACCCAGCTGTTGCTGTTCTTGTGGGTGAACAAGTGCTTCTCAGAAAGCTGCAGTGTAGTGTTAGTAATTTAAAAGAACACAACAACATAGTAATATGAAAATGTCCAAACATATAGAAATGGAAAGAATTTAGTAATGTAATTTTAAGGCAAAATTTGCGGTTTTGTTGATTGTGATGTTTGTTGTGGCAACTTGGGTCCTAAACTTAGTCAGTGATTGATTTGGGGAAATTACACAAATCAAAACACCAATTTTAAGTTTGTTTAGTATTTTTCTGAAGAATCCAGGTTGAGATTGATGATCTAAATCCAATACCTTCCATGTTAGAGCTTTTCTTTCTCTCTTTTTTTTTGCTTGACTATACTACTTGTAATTATGATTTGACTAAATTTAAGTGTCGTTCAGAAAATTTTTCCTTTCTCTACACTGACCGGTGTCAGTTTGCACATTTAACTAATAAGCAGACTTTTGGAGTAAATCTCAGCATCAGATAATATAGTTTTATATATAATCATATCTTAAAATCTACATTTTTGAATTGACTGTTATAGGCTTAGTTTTTTTTTTTACTTGAAAAGGGAATATAATAGCAAAAACTAATTTATTAAAGATATATACATGAATTTTTTAATGGGAAATAATTTAGGTTTTAAAAAGAAGTGTTTCAAAGTCATGGTTAAGAAAACTAAATTCATTTCACTTTTTTTTGGTTTACCAATATGTGAACTTTAAGAAATTGTGCAATTATAGAATTCTATTCACTCTGGCTATTGTGTAATTTTTAAAATAGTTTTTCCTCTGCCCTTAGATATATATTTTTTTGTCTCCTTGAAGGGGCAATAATAGTTTGCACTATTATCAGCAGATGATGATTTAATATCAAACAGTGTTCATTTTAAAAATTTATCCACACAGAAATAGTTTTAGCTGTTTCTCATTTCTCCTAATTAGGGATCAATTTGATTTTCTCAATTACTCTCAACTTCGTTTAGTTATCTTTATATATTTTTTCTTATTATGAAAGCATCTGAGGTTTTGATATTAATTGGTCTATACTAAATAACCATTTAAAAATGTGTATATTAAAAATTAGGTCAGCTATTAAACAATTTACATACGTATGTGTAAATTGATTTTAAAACAAAATTAACTATTTTATTGCCCTTCTTATTCTCTGTAGCATTTTTCAAGGCTTAAAGTGGCATTCTAAAGGCAATTTAAAAATCATGTCAAGCTCAGTTGAACAGAAAAAAGGGCCTACAAGACAGCGCAAATGTGGCTTTTGTAAGT
The DNA here is from genome assembly GCA_026826555.1 of Tolypeutes matacus. Classification (NCBI taxonomy): domain Eukaryota; kingdom Metazoa; phylum Chordata; class Mammalia; order Cingulata; family Chlamyphoridae; genus Tolypeutes; species Tolypeutes matacus. Next base: position 5,360,383 of record JAKSZT010054140.1, read on the forward strand.
CAAATAGAGACAAGGAATGTGGACAGTTACTAATTTCTGAAAACCAGAAGGTGGCAGCACACCATAAATGTATGGTAAGTATATGGACAGCACCAAGAGACCTTAAACCATTCTCTAGAATCTTAACAGATGAGTATTCCTGAATATCAAAAAAAAAACCTCAGTTAATCTTTTTAAGAAATGGTTTCTCGCTAATTCTATGTAATTTTAACTAGAAAATTTCCTTTTAAATTTAACATCTTGTACACTGTTTTACTGTAATTTCTTTATGTATGAACCTTAATTTCTTTAATGTAATTTATAGCTCTTTTCATCTGCTTTGGTATCATCACATTCTGATAACGAAAGTCTTGGTGGATTCTCTATTGAAGATGTCCAAAAGGAAATTAAAAGGGGCACGAAGCTGGTAAGTTGGTATTTCTGCCTCTTGAGAATAAAAATTATTTAAAACTCATTAAGGAAGAAATTGCATATTTTAGATTGTATTGCATTATTAACTGTGTATGATTTTAAATTGCAGTCTTTTTCTGAAGCAGCAAAATACAAGGCTGGGTTTAACTTTTTAACTACTCAACAAAAAAGGAGTACATCAATATTCATATTCTTTTTTTTTTTTTTCCCCAGAAAGAGTTAAAATCTTGGAGACTGTGTTTACTTAGAAAACAAGCAGTTTGCTTAGAGTGTATCTGTGTTAAAGTCTTCATTCAAGTATATTTTTTTCATAATTCAATTCTGATAGGTTTTCACCTTCCATCATAAAGTAATAATGGTCATGACCAATGCAATGATAGTACCATTTCAACAGGAAAATATTAGCACTTGCTGAACAAAGTATTTTATTGCTGTCCAGCTATGACTTTGGGTAACTTTTGGTGAATTTTACAAGAGTTTTTTTTTTTTTTTTTTTTTTAATGTTTGGGTTTTATTTTTAAAGAAGCTTTAGATTACATAAATGTTACATCGAAAATATAGATTCCCATATGCCCCACCCCTCCTCCTCCCACACTTCCCCCATCAACAGCATCTTCCATTAGTGTGATACATTTGTTACAATTGATCAACACATATTGAAGCATTGTTACTAACCATGGAATATAGTTTACATATAGTTTTCACTCTGCCCCACACAATTTTATAGGTTTTGACAAAATATATAATGGCCTGTATCCGTCATTGCCATGTCATGCAGGACAATTCCATTGTCCCGAAAATGTCCTCATGTTACACCTCTTCTTCCCTCTCCCTCTTCTCAGAACCTCTGGTGGCTACTGCATTTATATCAGTGATGCACGTTCTTCCATTGTAGAATAATAATAAGTCTATAATAGAATAATGATGTCTATTTTAGTCCATTGTTCATTCTCCAATCTTGAGGATTTTGGGTTGGTGATACCCACTCTGTTTCTAATTGAGATCCCATGGGGCAGATGGATGGAACTGTCTTGCTTGCAGTTGTAGACACTCTGTTCCTTGGGATGGGCGTTGACCATCATCATCTCCTTGTTTGTTGTCTTGGGTGAGTCCAACGAACTGAAGAGTAGGTGTTACAACTCTGCTGAGATTCAGGGCTCCACTGGCACATGAACAGACCAAATATTTAAGTCTCTGTGACATATATTTAACAAGTATAGTGCTAATTATAGGTTCAAGTAAAAGGGATAGAAGAGCCATGTGTAGGGAAACTATAAATGAGTTTAACTCTGTTACACTGGGGAGAATAAATTCCAAAGTAAGGGCCACTGACAGGGTGCCAAATTCCTGAGCCTGTCTGCCCTGTTTATAGTGTCTAGATGTCTCTAGAGCCCTCTGAAGCCCTGCTTTTTAAGGCACTGTTTACTGTGCCAGTCAATGAGATCCTGCTGAGACGTGCGTAAGTGTAACCTCTGAAATTGCCTTCCGACTCACTTTGAAATCTCTTAGCCGTAAAAACTCATTTATATTTACCATTTCCCCCTTTTGGTCAAGGTCTTTTTCCAAATGCATCGCTAGCTGGTGTTTGGTAATAAGCCCTTGGTGCCAGGGAGGCTCATCCCTGGGAGTCAAGTCCCATGCTGGGTGGGCGGAGGCAAGGTAGTGCGTTTATATGCTGAGTTTGGCTTAGAGAGAGGTCACATTTGAGCAATAAGGAGGATTTCAGGAGTTAACTCTTAGGCAATATATAATACTAGGCTAAATTTCAATTTCACAAGAAAAGGTTCATAAGTACAGTCATCAATATCAAAGGCCTGGCGTAATTGTCTGTCTTCTTTCACTAGGCACTGCCCATGTACATGGGAGATTCTTGCCATTCTATTAGAGAATATAGCAGAACTCCTCAGGTTGGGAATTCAATATTCTTTCGGTTGTTGTGTGGGTCTCCACCCACCAAGACAATGCCCCATTAACACTTGAACATAATTCATATGCCACAGAGGCATGCCCCAGGTGCATCCCTTCCCACACATCCCCACATCCCTGACACCCCGCACCAGTGATCTTCCCCTGCCACAGTTGTGACCCTTCTGTCATCCAAAACCTCTCCATAAATGAAGCCAAAAAAAAAAAAAAAAACCTCAAATAAAATTAATAAGAAAATAAAATAATAATTTAAAAATAGCATGAGATGCAAAAATAAAAACTAGAAAAAAAATAGAAATAAAATAGAAATGTTTTATACATTTTGTCTTTCATCACTGTAAGATCTGTTATCTTGTATGTACAGTGACAGTTTCTTCCGTATGTTCCCCTAGTGTCTTAATTTTTACATTTTATCTTCAAAGAAGCTTTAGGTTACAGAAAAGACACATAAAAAGTATAGAGGATTCCCAAATACCCAATGCTCTTCCCCTCTTCCACTCTCCCCTATTAATAACATTTCACATGTAGATGGTACATTTGTTACAATTGATATGCAAATATTGAAGCATTGTTACTAAGTATGGTCAGTGATTTACATTATGGTTTACATTTTGCACTGTACACTTTTATGGGTTTTGACAAAATTTAGAATGTCCTGTATCCGTTATTGCTAGATCATGCAGAACAATTCTAATGCCCTAAAAATGCCATATGTTCCATCTCTTCTATTCTTCCCTCCCCTCCCTCTCAGAACCTATGGTAACCACTAAGTTTCAATTTTTGAAGAATAAGGTTCATAGTTAGTTGCAATAATATGAGGGCTTGACATATTAGTCTGCTTTCTTTGATTAGACACTGCCTATGTTCTCAAGAGATTCTCGTTCCTCTCATTGAGACTATAGCAGGACTCCCCAGGTTGGGAGTTTAATATTTCTTATTTATTGGGTGGGTTTCCACCCACTGAGATAATGCACTATGACAGGATGCACGCTTACATATTCCATAAAGGCATGCCCCAGGTGCACCCTACCCCACATATCCCCCCCACACTCAATGCCCTACACCAGTAACCCTCCCCTGCCATATTTGCCAAAAGAACATTTATACCATTGTAGTTTTAACCACAGACCTGCAAATACCCAGAGTTCATCTGTTCCTTCCTCTAAACCCCCCACCCTACTCCCTTTCACAGACCAGAACCATGGAACCCAATCACACCACTGTACCACTCTCACCCCCATCCACTGCCTTCAACCTTATCATAGATTTTGCCCATATGGGTGTCAGCTCACCACCCTCTACTCCCTTTCTGTCTCCTGTTAACCGGTATTCTAGACTCTAGCTCTGTGAGTCTGCTCAATTTGCTTAAGTTATATCAGTGACATCATGTAATATTTGTCCTTCAGTGACTGGCTTGCTTCACTCAACATAAAGTCAAGATTTATCCATGTTGTTCCGTGTGTCAATACTTCATTCCTTCTTACAGCTGAGTAATATCCATTGTATGTATATACCACAATTTACTTATCCATTCATCTCTTGATGGACTCATGGGTTGTTTCCAACTCCTGGCAATAGTGAATAATGCTGCTATGAATATTGGTATGCATATATCTGTTCGTGTCCTTGCTTTCAATTCTTCTGGGTATATATCCAGCAGTGGGATTGCTGGATCATATGGCATTTCTATACTTAGCTCCCTGAGGAACTGCCAAACTGTCCTCCACATTGGTTGCACCATTCTACATTCCCACCAGCAGTTGATAAGTGTTCCCTTTTCTTCACATCCTCTCCAACACTTGTAGTCCTCTGTTTTTTTAATAGCTGCCAGTCTAATAGATGTAAGATGATATCTCATTGTAGTTTTGATTTGCCTTTCCCTAATAGCTAGTGATGTTGAGCATCTTTTCATGTGCCTTTTAGTCATTTGTATTTCTTCTTTGGAGAAGTGTCTATTCAAATCTCTTGCCCATTTTTAAAATGGGTTGTTTGTCTTTTTATTTTTGAAATGTAGGATTTCTTTATATATGCTGTGTATTACGCCCTTATTGGATAGATGGTTACCAAATATTTTCTCCCATTGAGTAGGCTGCCTTTTCACTTTCTTGACAACCTCCTTTCAAGCGTAAAAGTTTTTAATTTTGATATATTGGATTATAAATAATTAAATTTGTTCCTTGATCTAGGGAGTGATAGAATTTGGGGGTTTGCATCCCAGCTGTCTCACTAGCTGGGTGACCCTGGACAAATTATTTACCTCTTTATTTATTTATTTATTTTTTTAAAGTACATTTACTTCTTTACACCATGTTTTCCTCACCTATAGAAAGGATAATGACAGTACTTGCCACACAGGGTTATTGCCAGGATTAAAAGAGATAACATATGGGACTTAGCATGGTGCCAGGCACCTAGTTTGGACTTGATAAATCATAACCACCATTGTAGTTATTGTTGTTTTTCTTTGTAAATAATAATAATAATAGGAAGATCCTGCTGATATCATTGTAGGCTAATGAAAAGCATGCTGGGTTGGGAAGTCATGAGGCCTCTGCCGCTGACACATCATGGACAAGTCGTGAACTTATTTGTCTCTTCTCCAACTGTAAACTAGAGATAATGCTTGATTACTGCTTACTAAACAGTGGTGCTGCATGACTAAAAGTGCTATAAAAGATATAAAGAGCTACCTTAGAAAAGGTGTTTCAGAAGCTGTTTTGAGGCTGTGGGCATCTAGTAGAATAGTGGCAGAAGGGGGAGAACTTTTGAGCCTGGGTATATCACTTTACTCCCTTTCCTTCCCCCAAAATGTCAGAATTTAAATTATTCATATTGGGAATAGGAGGGTAACATTCAACGTTCAACTTTGAATTAATTTTTGTCTCCTTTTTGCCTTTAGCTTTGCTCTTTCCATGAGATTGTTCTTACGTAAAGTGCTAGCAAGTAACCAAAATTCCAAATTTTAGTTTTCCTCTTTACTTTTTCCTGTGTAGATTTGTCTAAGCAAAGAAGAGGCCATAAATCAAATGGGGAGAAAAAAGCGAAGAGCTTTATGAACTGATAAAGTAGATATAAACTAGATAATCATCTTCTCTAATTGACTATTTAAGGCATTTTATCCTCTGAGCCTGTTTGTTCTGGCTCCTGTTCATCTGGATTTCTAGCTTAAAAGTAGGTCATGAATACCCACTGAAAACAATCAAAACCAGGAGTGCTGCTGGTCCTTGAGTCCTTTCAAGAGATTCTCCTCTATACCTGGTGTTGGCACCAAAGGTGCTTACTTGCCCCAGATGAAAGAATGAAAAGAGGCCGGGGCTTGAGGTGAAAGCATATAGGTGGCCAGATGGGTCAGAGTCTTGTGAGGATGGGAGGTCTCAGTAGAAGAGGGGAGTACATGTGTGTGATTTCTATGTAATTGCTGCCATAGGCAGTTTTCTGAGGTTTTCATGTCAGCCACAAGATCCGGGTGGAAAGCCATTCTGCATGAACATGTTCATCCCTTTTACTTCATCTTTAAGTACGTAGCACCAAGATTGACCAGGAAAAATTAGCCAGAGTACTGAGGCTTTTATAATTTTAAATGCCCTGGTTTTGCAGTTTAGACAGGTAAATGTTCTTCAAGAATGATTTCCAGTTCCTTTTTTTTTAAAGATTTTTATTTATTTATTCATTTATCCCCCCCTTGCTGCTTGTGCTCGCTGGGTCAGCTAACCACGCCGTGCGGGCGGGCTTGCCTTCACCAGGAGGCCCCGGGAACCGAACCCGGGGCCTCCCATATGGTAAACGGGAGCCCTACTGATTGAGCCACAGCCGCTTCCCTCCAGTTCCTTTTGAAGCCATCTGGAGACACTGCATCTGTACCATCTACTCTTATTCTCCAGCCATCTAACCAAAAAATGGGAATTTCTGAGTAAAATTGTAAGATGAGTTGTAACCATTTTTTCCCCTAATTTGTTTAAGGTGACACTTGAGAGGAGAACATTTGAAGAACATACTCTTTCTAGGTGAAGCTAGGCGGTGAGATCATTAAGATCTGTGTTGTATGGTAACTGTTCTAATCGGTATCTGTGTCAGAATTATAGGCTCCAAGAAAGAAAGGAGTACAGAAGGCCATTTTGTTCAGCTTCCTTGCTCCTAGGCAAGATTACCTACAAGCAATCCAAGATAAGATTTTGTCTGCCCTATTCTTAAATCTACCCAAATAACCTGAAACAGGACCAGCATTATAGAATACTCTTCAGAATTGAGTTCATTCTTATATATAACTCAAATATCTCTCAATTTAAGCCATTTATTCTAGGTCTGTCTTCTTCCATTAAGGAAAGTATTTGTTTTTGTTTTTTTCTTATTGGAAAAAAAGTCCTTCATATACTTGAAAGCTGTCCTAAGTTTTTCCTTTTTTCAAACTAAGTAATTTTTTAACGTCTTATTATGAAATCCTCAGAACATTTTTCTTGATTTTTTTTTCTAGTAGTAGAAATAGCTAACATTTCTTGAACATTTAATATGTACTAGGCATTGGACTAAGTACTTTAAATACATGATCCTATTTAAATCTCACAACAATTTTATAAGGTAGGAAGGTACTCATTCTCACTTTACAGATGAGGAAACTGAGGCACAGAGAAATTACCGTGGTCATAAACCTTGTAAATGGCAGAGCTGGGATTTGAATCCAAAGCAGGTTGAGGGAGGCGGCTGTGGCTCAATCAGTGGGGCTCCCGTTTGCCATGTGGGAGGCCCCGGGTTCGGTTCCCGGGGCCTCCTGGTGGGGGCGGGCCAGCCCGCACAGCGTGGTTGGCTGACCCGGTGAGCACGGGCAGCAGGGGGGGGATAAATGAATAAATAAATAAAATCTTTAAAACAAACAAACAAACAAAAAAAAAAAAAACAAAAAAAAACAAAGTAGGTTGACTCAAACCAGAACTCCTAATGACTAGGTTATATTAGAGTGTGGTGGTTTTTTGTTTTGTTTTGTTTTGTTTTCCAGAAGGTACTGGGGATTGAATCCAGCACTTAGTACATGTGAAGCAGGCACTTAAGCACTGAGCTACACCCGCTCCTAACCAAAAAGAATTTAGGACATAATCAGACTCCTATTAATACATTCCATTAGTAGTAGTATTTTGTTAGTTTAGAGGACAAAAGCCCTGTATGCATCCTATGTAAGAATGTTTTAAGTCTCTGTTACCCTGAAGATATTTTTTGTTGCCTCTGAAAATGACCAATTCTGCATAGTCTTCACTTTGTTATTTACTTTATGCCAATAGTGTGCTTGGCACCCCAGAGAAGCAGGGTGTCTTCATTTTGAGAGTTTATGATCTAGATACTGGGCAAGCTTTGAACCTGCATGTGAGACAATTTATAGTATACACCTTTTTATTCTTCTGTTTAGGAAGAATCTTAACTATTTAGTATAGTTAATTCTGCTTCCTAGAGATGGTAAGATTTAAAAAAATGGGCTGAGTCAGGAAATAGGTTAGCCATACCAAAATAGGTCATTGAGACAGGCAGTAATGGATTAAGAGTTAAGTAAGGTGGGACAATTGGAGGATATTTAAACATTAAATGGGAATTTCAGCTCTGAGAGGAGGGGATGGGTAAGGGCAAAGGTAGATTTTTCAGATAGACAGTAGTCACTGTGGAGAGTGAAATGTAATGATGGCAGCATATTTATTTGCTCTGCATAGATGTCCTGCAGGCATCTTAAACTTGGCCTGTCTAAACCAGTATTCATCATCTCCTGTATTAGTCAGCCAAAGGAGTGCTTATGCAAAGTACCAGAAATCTGTTGGCTTTTTTAAAAGGTATTTATTTGGGATAGAAGCTTACAGTCACAGGGCCATAAAGCATAAGTTACATCCCTCACCAAAGTCTGTTGCCATGTGTTGGAGCAAGATGGCTGCTGGTCTCTGTGAGGATTCAGCCTTCCTCTTCCTCCTAAGGCTCCGTGGTCCCAGCTCCTTCCTTTCTCAGCTGTAGGTTAGCATAAGGCTTGTCTCTCCCCTGGGGCTCATTTCTCTCCAGGCTCAGCTGCTCTGGTCTCTCCACAAGGTCAGCTGTAGACTATCAGGCTCTCTCTCTTCCCAGGGCCTCTGCCATGTCTATGGAGCCATCTCTATTCCTCCTGTGTGTTTACTTCGTGGGGCTCGAGCATCAAAACTCCAAATCTCTCCTCTGCCCTGTCATTTCCTCTGTGAGTCTCCGCCCACCAGGGGGTCCTACTGATATGGCCCAATCAAAGGCCTAATCATAATTTAATCAAAAGTGAAACCTCTGAAGTTAATACAATCTAATACATCCAGAGGAACAGACCAGTTTACAAACATAATCCAATATCTCTTTTTGGAATTCATAAACAGTATCAAACTGCTACATCTCCCCACCCTGAAACCTGATTCTCTTTCAGAATCCTTTGCCTTCAACTCTTCCTTCTTCCACACCAGTCACATTGATTCTAATTTCTGAGATGCCTTTGCTTTCTTTTCTTTCTTAGTGCTACCCTATATCCAGTCTTCCTCTTCCAATCTTTCCTATAGACTGCTGGTGATTACTTGATCTCTGCTTTTACAACACAAACAGTGAACCCTAATGTAAACTGTGGACTATAGTTAACAGTACAATTAAAATATTTTCCCATCAATTTTAACAAAGGTACCACACTAATGCAAAATGTTAAAAATGGGGATGGGTATAAGGGGACTCTGTATTTCCTGCATGATCTTTCTGTAAACCTACAACTTCTTTAATAAAAGTAAATTTTAAAAAAGCTAATGTCCTTTCCCTTTAATGACTCCCTGACTCAAAACCTTTAATGCAGTGATTCTTAACAAGGGGTCCATGAACCTGAATTAGAATTCAAAAAAACATTATTCTTGTGGGGACGTGTTGGTGTGGGTGTGATATATTTATTAAATAATACACAGTGTAGTATGGATTTAGTAAGGGGTCCGTGGTTTTCACCTGACTAGCAAAAGGGTCCGTGGAACAAAAAAAAGGTTAAGAGGGAAGCGGCTGTGGCTCAATCAGTGGGGCTCCCGTTTACCATATGGGAGGCCCCGGGTTCGGTTCCCGGGGCCTCCTGGTGGGGGCGGCCTGCCCGGACGGTGTGGTTGGCTGACCCAGTGAGCACAAGCGGCAAGAGGGGGATAAATGAATAAATAAATAAAATCTTTTAAAAAAAAAAAAAGGTTAAGAGCCCCTGCTTTAATGATTCCATACTGCATACAAGATAATATGCAAAGGTCTCAACCATTCAGAAGTTGTATCTTAACCCACCTTTTCCGTCCTTGCCTTGTTCTCACCCCTCTCTACTCCAGTACATCCTACAACTCCAGCCTTATTAGTTTCCTCTAGGTTTTCTGAACACCCTCTGTTTATCTCCACTGGTCTGCCTGTACTGATCTTGTTTATCTCTGCTTGCAGTTCTCTTTTCATCCCAGCTGCTTCTCAAAAATTGTGTCTGTTTTTGAGGTCCAACTCAAACTTCAGACATTACCCCTGTTATAGAATTTAACTCGATATGCATTGTTTGTGACACATGTGCAAGTCTTTCTTCCCCACTATCTTGTGAACTCTGGAAGAAAAGAGACTGTATTCTCTTTGCCTAGCATAGGATTAAGTGGGGTTAATGCATGAAAGACAGCGCGGTGCTTAATGTCTCATTTGTGCTCAGTAGTGTTCTAATAAGTAGGTGGGCATGCATTAATCAGTGGCTGAATTTGAAGGAAAGAAGGGCTTCAGCTGGATAATAGTGAGAAAACTTAATGATGAGCTAAGTATAAATTGACTAGGGAAGGAAAAGTATAGCATAAAATTCCTCTGTTTTGCTTAATCAGTGTTTCAGTGTTGCTTGCAGCTCTAGCAGTTTGAAGAGGGAGGAGAGGAATCTAGAGGGAAAAATCAGGTTGGTTATTTCCTCAGGATAGTGGAGAGCTGTGTATGCCTCAAACATAAGGGTTTTCATGTTTCCTAAACCTCCACTCTACCAGTATGGTGTTTTGTTCCTTCAGCATTATATTTTCCATGGCCTTCTTATAGTATAGTGTCTAGAATTGTTCTGTTTGTTCATTTATCAAATACTTATGGGGTACCTACTTTGTACCAAACATAGTACTAGACAGTTTGGACACAAACATGAGTAAATATGATCTAGCCTTGGAAGGATGTAAAGAATGCCACAGGAGAGCTGGGAAGGAGGACCATAATTCTACCTGAGAAGTCAGAAGGCTTCATAGAAAGTGACATTTGAAATGTGTTCCATCAGGAGAGTGATGCCATGGAAACCAAAGGGGGGAAAGTTTCAAAGAGGGAGAAGTGGTCAGAAGTATTAAATAAGTATTAAATGCCTGTGCTATTTAACCTAGTGTGTGGCTCATTTAGCATTCAGTAAGGACAAATGGAGCGCTTACAGTGTTACACTATAGAATGCCACCACTTTGCTTTTTACATACAAAGAAACAATATTGCAGGTATCTTTTGGAGCTACTAAATCCTTAGAGCAGTGGTTCTGAACCAGCTCTATGAAATCAGAAGTTGGGGAGAGAATGGAATTCCAGTCAAGTATCTTTTGAAAAAGGTTCCCAAGTGAGGATATTTGATGAACACCCTTGATTAAGGACTGGACCATTGCCTTAGGACAGGGGTCAGCAAACTTTTTCTGTAAATGGCCAGATAATAAATATTTTAAGCTTTGCAAGCCATATGGTCTCTGTTGCAGTCGTAGACAATGCACAGAGAAAAGAGCATGGCTGTGTTCCAATAAACCTTTATTTATAGAAGTGGGTGTTGGGCCGTAGGACCTGTAGGACCTCTGCCTTAGGGTATTTTGAGGGGAAAACAGGTAAATTGTCTTTCTGAAGATTTGTTCAGTGGCTTCATTGTCACCCAGGTAACTAAGTGTACCATGCATTGTGAATGTATTCACATAAATGTGAATTTAAAAAAACAGCTCTGTATGCACAGATTAATTGGAATATATGTAGACATTTTATCTGTCATTTATATTAAAATGAACTTTGCTTTACTTTTGAGAACGTGGCTAAGGAGAATGGATGTAAGGCCAAAGAGAAACTTGAAGTCTAATAATGGATAAAATTGGGTCTTTGGCTATTACTGAATCTATTTTTTAAAAATTCACCACTATTTTTCTCCTTTGCCTTCAGTTAATACTTTTTTGTAATTGGGAATACTGTAAATTTGTATCACTGTATAAATCCTTCTCATTTATTTGTGCTAATGGAAGATGACCAAAACCGATAATATAACGTAAGTTGTGTCTGGTTTTGAGGTATGTCTTGGTACTTCTTTGAGCATGGATGTGTATTTGGAATTCTTTACAGAATAAATACAGCAAGCAGAATGGCAGTTTCCAGTTCCTTCAACTGGAAAGACCCATACCTGAAAAGAGCCTAAACATAAAGATCTAAACTCAGAAAATATCTGTCTGAATCTTTCAGATAAAAAAAAGAAACTTCAAAGTTAATATAGGAATTTATGTTCTTAAAGTAGCTGGCTGGAGTTGGAGAAAGCAATGTTCGGAGCAAAGTCAGGAGTTTAGGGTGAAGAGCTTGATAGGCCTAGTTCATTTTCCTCCAATTTCCAAAAAAAACTTCTGAAATTATTCAGTAACTTGGCTTAGAGTTAGTCTGTTTCTCCAGTAAATACTTAAGTACTTTTCAGTGGCCCTGTTTTTAGAAGCACCTGCAATTTAAGGTCCTAATCTATTTTTCAAGTAACCTACTGCTTTTCAATGACTTGGAAAGCTTTCAGATTTCATTTTTGCTTTTTGTTTTCCATTTACACCTTAAGTGTTGTTTTGTTTTTCATGAGTCCTCCTTCAAAATGCTGTCTTTTTAAAAAGCATAGAAGTTGTACGATTAACCAGTAAACCATTCTGAGTTTATGTTCTACTCTCCAATGCAGTGGCATTCTTTTTAAGAGTTTTTAATAAATAAATTGGACAAATGTCAGTTAACCAGATAATTTGGAGGCCACTCTGATCTATGTTGGATATGTGAGGTATTACTACAATTAAAACAATGAACCGAGTTAAGGAACATTTTTGAGGCAGCTCTGAAAACCCCAATTGCACTGTTCTGCTTCCTAATTTTTATTGGAGATGGGTATTATCTGTTATTAAAAGAAAAACAAAAGAAAAACACCAGTGTAAGGTGACCTCCTCTCACTTTATTTTGGTTCATATCTCCTGAGATACCCTGTTGCCTACTCCAAGTGCCTATGGAATTTCTTCTTTGCCTACAGACTCTAGAACATGGTCTCTTTTTGTACCCTCCTTTGCATCCTCTGTACATTCATAGCAGTTTTCTTGGAACAGGTGTCTTGAGTGTAGTAACTACTCAGCTATGAGAATTTATATCTATACACTGGTGATAATCAGTTAACTGAAATGCATGGTAGATAAACAGCAATTAAGCTAGACAAAGCTAAGTCATAGAGAGCTCTTTGCCCCTTGGTTCCAGGTGGCTCTATCTTAGTCATCAAGTTCTAGCTTTTTCCCAAGAGCCTCCTCATTATGCCTGTCCTAGAAGTTGGCAGTCTCATTTTAGTTGCACTTTTGTATGTATCTGTGGTCTTGGTTACGTTTTCCCTGAAATTCCCCCATTGCTACTGAGAAAGCAATATTTTTCCTTTTGTTTCTCAAGCCTCTTTCCTTTTGCAAATGGAATTTCAGTCCTGGCCTAGTTCAGTTGACCGAGGAGCAGGTATGTCGCAGCCTCTGGCTCCTATCAGACTCTAAGTCAGTCATAGTCCTTTTAGTTCCTGTTGTTTCTTCTCATGCATGAATTAGTTCCTCTTTCATCTGTGGGTCAGCTCCTTGAGACTGTTTATGTGGCACAACATAACCTTAAGGTAGCATAGTTTCTAACCATACTATAGCGGCGCCATGCAAATATCTCTGATAGGATGGGTCCTCTTTTACCATTCTCCCCAGTTTGGAGGTAGTAATTAGTTATTAAGGTTTACCAGGTTCCTCAGTAGCAAACTGCATCAGGAAGTAAAAGTAAAGGAAAAATCATTTTCAACAAAGAATTTTTCATCTCCATTTAAGTCAAGAACCTTGATATCAGGATATGAGCAGGGTAACCAGAGAATTAGAGTTTATACCTATAGTGGAGGCAGGAAACTAGCCCTCAGAATATTTGGTATGTGGGTCAGGCCTTTTATTGGAAGATGAGGGAGGATGGGGTCTACCATTTGTTCTTGAAAAACATGTTCCTATCAGGTTAACTTTCATTTTCCCACATTTGTGAGAGCCATGGACACACAGTGCAGGCATGATGATAAATGGCAGCTGACAGTCATTCTGCTGAGGGCTTAGCAGGGACTGTGGCAAATTGGAGAGCAAAAGTTTCATGTAAAGGGGTATACCATTACTCGAGTCCAACCAGCTGGTGCCTTCCTGTGTTGGGGGGCCCTTCCCCCCCCACCCCGAGATGGCCTCTTTGTTTTATTTTATTTCCCATGACAATTATTTTTTCAAATTGCCCTGGTCACCTATCTGGTTTCCCAACTTCTTTAATTTTTCTTTTTATCTCTTCCTGATTCTAGACCTTCTTTCCAGCAGGGCTGACCTAGTCTTTCTCCCCAGATACTCCTTGTTTATTCCTGCCTCTGCTCATTCTGTGCCCCCTTTAACTGAATTGTTCTCCCTAGTTTCACCTTTCCAAATCCTAGATCAGACTGATTAAATATTTTTAGAAACATCTAAAGATAACTGTGTTAAACCTGCAGGTATTTAAAACATGATTGAGAAAAAATATGCTGTAAAATAGTAAAATCTGTTGATTACAATCAACAGATTTATTAAGCACTACTTTGTAAGGCACAGTAAATTCCCAAAGACTCCCAAAATATCTGTCTAGAAGTAATTGATGGATAAAAACTATACGTTTATTAAGATAATTAGCCGTATAAGGGAGTAAAATGGTAAGCACCAACGTGAGCAGTATGTATATATTAAGTTCCTTAGGAATTCAGGGAAGAAGGATTGTTGCAGGGGTTGGAATATATTATAGTATACTTAATGATATCGGTTCTTTTCCCTTTTTTGCATTCATAGGTATGTAAGCAAATGTAAATTTTGTATTTTAGTTTTATTATGAATAATTTTTCTATTCTCTTTATTAGTAACTCTTATAGAAATTTGGCTGCTTATATATGAATGCGGTATAAATTATAATTGAGCACAATTCCTTTTTCTAACCTTGAAAAAACTTTTCCGTTCTGAAAACATTTTTATTGGTAAATTTTCCTTTTTTTCCTTGAGAAAAAATGACAAAATAAAAATGAAGTTAAGGGAAGCGGCTGTGGCTCAATCAGTGGGGCTCCCGTTTACCATATGGGAGGCCCCGGGTTCGGTTCACGGGGCCGCCTGGTGAGGGCAGGCCCGCCCGCACGGCGTGGTTAGCTGACCCGGCGAGCACAAGCAGCAAGGGGGGTATAAATGAATAAATAAATAAAATCTTTAAAAAAAAAAAAAAAAAAATGAAGTTAAGTATTTTCTACACTTACCAAAAATTACCTGCCCTAAATTGCAAATGCATTTGCAAAATGAATTTATTTAAATGTATTTAAATCAGTAACTTGGGACAGATTTGAATTTATAGCCAGCTAAAGAACTTTTTGATATATTTTGGATTTTTGGTTTTTTGTTTCATTCTCATGAAACTGCGAGATAGATTTTTAAAGTATTTGCTAGAGTGTTGACAAGATGTTTTTCAAAATAATTTTTGCATGTAAAAGTATTTTTGCTTATTGTAGCAAACTTAGAAAACACAGTAAATTATGAAGAAGAAAATAAAGATCATCTCTAATCCTATCACCCAGAGATAGCCACTCAGCATTTTGTTGTATTTACTTCCACCTACTTTCTAAAAATATATTATGAATATAATTGAGATCATAATACACATGCAGTTTTGTATACTGCTTCATTTTTTTTCACTTAACATTATACATAAACTTTTTTCCACTCCATTAAAATGTGTGTCTGTGTGTGTGTGTGGTATATTGGGGGAAGAAATATGGGAACTCTGTACCTTCTGTGCAATTTTTCTGTAAACCTAAAACCGTTCTAAAAGTTTATTATTTAAAACATAGCAACAAAAAATAGTGGCTATAGAATATTTCTTCATAAGGCTATACCATAATTTGTTTAAACATTTTTCAATTGTTTTCCATAGATTGTTTCACATTTTGGGCTATTCTAAATAATTTTACAGTGACCATGATTGATTACATGTATAGAAATAGAATTACTAAATCAGAGAATATAAAAGCTTTTTGATAAATATGGCCAACTGCTTTCCAGAGAGAGCATACCAATTTCCAGCAGTATATGAAAGTGCCCATCTCACTGTATCTTTGCTAGTGTTGAGCCCAGTGTAGTATTTTTAGTAGCACCTCCCCTTTCATTTTTGTTTGCTAATTGAATTCAACAATTTCTTTTCAAAATGTGCCTATCCAAACCCATTTGAGATGTACTTTCAAGATAAACTACTAGCAATAGAGTTCTTAATGAATGTCCAATTTTTCTAAGCTAAAAATATCAGGAATTACATAGGAAAAATACTTCATGTAAGTATTATAACACTAGGGCATCTCTGCTTAGTGAGGATGAGTGATTTAAAAATATTCTTTGTGCTCTTTTGTGTTTTCCAAAGTTTCTATATTTAGTGTGTTTTTTTAATCAGAAATGTAATTTACTAAAATGATGTAAGCACATAAGCTGCAGTACAAATGTTTCACCTCCTCAAGAATTTATAAGGCATCCAAAAGTATGTAACAGCTTTCACTGCTTGATAATTTGGCCTAGTATTTTCTTTCTACAGTAATGCTTTGAAGTTTCTATGTTTATTTAAAGAAATAGGGTGTTTCTACCAATGCTCATATATTCTGGGCATTGAAAATGTTTCTTTTTCTGTATTTTTTTAATGATAGGTTGAATGAGAGTGTGAATGTTTGACTTGCTTAGAGAAATGTAAGACATTTTATTGGAATTTATATTAGCCTCATGATATGCCAAACTTTCTTTGGGGACAAATAATACAAAAGTTAAGATGGTAAATATTCTTTATGATAAAATTAAGAAAGAGGAGTAAAAACTGTTCAGGACAAGGTATCTAGCAACTAGGGAACAAATGAGGGTTTTTAAAATTTTTTTAATAGTTTTGAATTTATTTTGGCATGTTTTTATAGCTTAGGAGATAGAATAAGTGCAGATAGCTGTACACTATGATATGTTAATCAAAAGCACTAACAGGGGTCGGATGTGGCTCAACTGGTTGGGCGTCCGTCTCCCATATGGAGGGACCCAGGTTCGATCCCCGGGACCTCCCGGTAAAAAAAAAAAAAAAACACTAACAATCTTTGTGTCATTTTTTAAAAGATTTTTTTTCTAAATCTAGAGCATGAGATAGTTAATCAATATGAATTATTCAATAAAGTCAGAAGGTAAGGTAAATTAAAACATCTTTAAAGAATCATTTTTCCCCCGTTTGCCTGAATTCATAATGCAAGAGGTAACAGATTAAATTGAAGTAGATGAGCATATTTTCACAATACAATCAACTTGACATCACAACATGTATTTAGAGCTTGAGGTATTAAAATGTTGCTTAATTCTTTTATTCTCTTTCCTTACTTCACTTTAAATTGATCTTACCAGATTCCCAAATAGTTCCCCCCCCACCCAAGTTTCTCATTGATTAAGTGGATATGTGGAGGAAAAAATTTTTTTCTGATTTGAGATATTTTCCCCCAGTTACTCATAGCTTTTATAGATATCCAGGAAGATAGGAGTTGCAAAAAGAAGGTCTAACTCTTCTATAATGTTGTATACAGCTTATACTCCTGATTTGCATTATTTCACATTTTCTCTTGACCACAATGAAACAATAGATGTTAATAATACTGCGTTAATTTTGTCATTGTTTAACATGGGGAAAAATATCCCCTGTAGAATTTTATTCAGATTATTTCCATAATTCAAGAAAAAAACAAGAAAAATAGCATTATTAGTTGCAAATGTTATCAATATCTAACTTTTTTTCATGACAGAGATTGATTTGATATGCTTCTAACCTGATATCATGGCCTTAGCAAAGTCATATGCTAATAATAATATTTTGTTGTTTTGCTGTAGATGTGTTCTTTGTGCCATTGTCCTGGAGCAACAATTGGTTGTGATGTGAAAACATGTCACAGGACATACCACTACCACTGTGCATTGCATGACAAAGCTCAAATAAGAGAGAAACCTTCACAAGGAATTTACATGTAATTACTTAACTTCTTTTTAAGGTGTTGTTTTTTTTTTAAACAGTATTGCTTTTGGCATTTGTAAAAATGTTCCCTATTTCAAAGCATTTTGTCATCATCGCACAGGGTGTTCCACATACCCCCGCCCCCCACAGGGTGTTTTTGATATGGAATTTAATGCTTTGAGAAATGGCATAGGAATCCAACTTGTAAATGGGATGAATTGTAATGCCCATTTTCTTAATTTGAAAAATGAGTTTGATTTACTTTGTTTACTTGATAATTCTTAATTTCTTCATTTTTTATAGGGTTTATTGCCGAAAACACAAGAAAACTGCACATAACTCTGAAGGTAAACGTTTATTCAGCCACTTAATTTCAAGGAGAAATTTGCTTAAAATGAGTGAATTATATTACAGTAATTTTTACCATAATATGTATCTCAGTGTTATATATATTTAGAAGAATTAAGAAAAGCATTAGGATAGAACTACAAACATAGTGAAAAGATCTGAATTTTTAAGAAAACTTTTGCCCCAAAGTTCTTGTAAAGAATATGTTGAAGATCTATTTATCCTTAGGAAGAAATGTTTGCGGTGGTGCATTTCTGTGTTCAGGTAAGTATGTTAGTGGCTGTGTAAAGATAATAATTGGGATCCTTGCTATCTTCAGATACTATAGATAATGTGAACTCAAGAATACTAGTACATTTTGTGATTACCAGACTTCCTGTTAAATTTTATTCACCTTGTAGTGCCTTTTAAAAAAAATATGGACATGTCTATAAGAAGTAACCAATTTTGAAATATAAACTTTAAGAATCATTTTATCATCTCTTTCCCCTTATGTTTACATGAAACCTGGTTAGTCATTTTTATATATAGTTAACTAAGTTGTTCTTGGTCTTTAAAAGGTATGGGGAAGTTCTCAAATTGAATTCTGATTTGTTTCAAACTGTTTCAAACAGATGGTTTTGATACTTTTACTAGCAATGTAAAAAAGGCTTAGATTTAACCTGATATTGGTGTATCCTTCCATTTAAATTAGTGATCTTAAAAAAGCTTTTGTTAGCTTCTGAGAACGTCACTTAGGATGGTTTGAGCACTGTTGTCTTAGGAAGTTGTTCCTTTTATAAAGACTTTACCTTTGTCAGTGTTAGCATATTGGAGGCCTTTTTTTTTTTTTTTTTTTTTTTTTTTTTGATGCCTTAGATCCTATCTTTTATAATTCAAAATAGTATTGTTTGCACTTAGTTCTGGACTTCAGATTAAAGAACAGAATGTTTTTGAGGTGATGGGTGAAGTGCAACTGATAAACCTTTATAGTGCTTTTCTTCAGCTTTTTCCACACTTAATTCTAAAATTGAATTGAAAGATCTTTTGTAAAAGGGATGAGAGTATGTTTTCCCACCTTTCTTTACTTCAGATTTTAAGTGTATTTTTTCAATACTCTTTAAAATTGTAGTGATCATTTATGTTAAGCCAAGAATTGAGACTTATGTTCTAACAAATACAAGTATATGAGCATACTGGGAAAGAATATTTGAGAGGTAGGGTTGCCCCATATAATTTGAGAAGTGTGGCAACACTGATACGTATAACCTATTCCCTAGATTTTTGAAACTACTGGTACCATCTAGTGGTTGAGAAAAGTACCTGCAGATTATAATAAAATAATTTTGACCAACTTTTTGCCCTGAGAAGCTTATTAGTGAGAGAGAGATTTAAATTCATACTTTTCAGGGCAACTTTTCTTTTAGTGTAACTAGCAGGATTACTAAAATTCATATTTCTGACTCAATTGCTTTGAATGTTGGGGGTCAGTGTATACTTTTGCAGCACATTGGGGCCCCTTGTATTATCGGTATGTATAATGTTTATACTCATATTGTAGAACTTGAATCAAAAATATTAGAATTTATATTTATTGAATTTTGTTTATCACATTCATCTAGCTTGAATTGATATGGAGCCCTTTGTCAGTAACAGAACTTTCAGTTATTTCATTGTTCTAATAGGAAACATGTTCTTCTCTATGATTGTGATTTATTATAGGTATTTATAGGATTGTATTTGAGCAACTATATGCTTTAGAATTTTACTGCACTAGTCTCTAGAGCAAAGAGAAGTTAATACCTGTGGCAATTTCTTGATCATTTACCATCTGTGCGTAAACACCTACTTTGCTAATACTTAAAATGATAAATACTATGTAATTCAGCCTATCATGTTGGTTTGATATACCATGAACTGTGTTTTGAAATATTGAATTGGAGAATAATTACATAATATAGCAATTTATTTCCTCATAATCTTAAAGTAAAATATTATTGAACATTAAATACCTAAAACCCATGCCTTCAGTTTTGTTTCGGAAAAAAAAAATGGACAATGAGTTTGCAGAAGTAATTTTTTCTTTAATCTATAGCCCAGGGTATTTAGCCATTTGGAAGCAGTTTTGAACTGCCACTGTGTCACTAGGTTATTAGAATGTCATTCCAGGACCTATATGTATTTATGTGTTAGTAGTGGTGGCCTTATATAGGCTGCCTATGAAATTATTTGAAATGTGCAGTGAAGCACTTCAGGTAAAAATATCTTCCCTTTAATGATGGCAGCTAACTGAGGTCAGGGTCTTTCTGGAGTTATACACAGGTTGGTAAATTCATTTCACTCACTGTGTGCCAGGCCTGTTAGGTAATTGGAGATAAAGGGAAAAACTAGGTAGGTCTCTACCCCCAAAGAGCTTGAAGTCTAATTTGAGAAATATACATTAAACAAATAATTGCACAATTAATTGTTTACAGTTGTGATAAATAGCATGAGTGAGAAATATAGGGTACCATGAGAGTATGTTTGGGAGACCTACCTATTTTGGGGGCTTGAGGGAAGACTTACACAAGGAAATTTCATTTAAATGAAGACTCAAGAGACTAAAGAGGGTTGGAGGAGCATCCTTTGCAGAAGGAACAGGATCCGTAGAGACACTGAAGCAGGAAGGAACTTAATGCTATCAAGTAATTGATAGAAAACTATGAAAGTAAAGGATAGAGTGGCACATGATGAGGTTTGGGGAAGAGTGCATGGGCAAGATCATGGTAATTATTCTGTATAATATCCCAAGAACAACAGAAGGTGATTGAAGGTTTTAAGCAAGGGAGAATGGCCTGTTGCAGGAATCCTGGTGAAGGCTTGGACTAGAGTTGTGACTATGGGAATGAGCCAGAAGTAGATGGATTTGAGAGAGTTTTCAGAGGTATAGTTGGTAGGACTTGAGGATGTAGAGGTGAGGGAGAAGAAGATATTGGAAATGACTCCAAAGTTTCTGGTGTAAGTATATGAGTGACTGATGGTACCATGTACTTCGAGAACATTAGAGTTGGAATATGCTTATAGGAAAAGTTGATGAGTTGTTTTAAAGGGTCAAGTTTGTTGAACTACCTGTGAGTTTTCCAAGTGGGGGTATCAAATAAGCAGATGGATTATGTGGTTCTTGATCTCAGAATAGAGACCTCGGAAAGAGATAGAAATTTGCCAGATGTGAGTATAGATAATTGAATCTCTGTGAGTGGAGGAAACCTCCTAGGGAGAGAGTTCAGAAGAGGACAGGGCCTAGAGCTGTGCCTTGAAGAACTTTAGCAATTAATGGCTGGGATGAACCTTCAAAGAGAAACAGGAGGAATGGCCAGAGAGGTAGGATGAAGGTCAGTTTAGTGTTAAGTCCTAGAAGCCAAAGGAAAAAGAGTGTTTCAAGAAGGACTCAAATGGTCAGCTTGGTATGCTTTTAGAAGGCCAAACAAAATGAGGACTGAAAAGCTTCCATTGGATTTAGTGACAATTGCCTTTTTGCCAAGTTGGCAAATAAGTAAAGGGATAGAGAGTTTAGAATATTTGCAAGAGAAATATCTGTGCTAGATAGGTAAGTGAAGGCAGGAGAATAAGAAGCAATAGGAAGAGATCAGTGGACTGGAGGTCCTGATAAGGTTGAAGAACAACGATAATGGAAGTACTTGAGAAAGCAAGCATTTTTGGTCCAAAAGTGTGATATAGTGATTTCAGAGGTAAAACCATTTTATGTGATCAAAAGGTGATTGGGTGTGATTACAGGGATTGGGTAGTCGATGGAGAAGACATTAAAGATCAAGGAACTGAGTGGCTGGGTGTTGCTGGATTGTCCATGTGGATATTTGGAATCACCCAGGATAATGGCAGGAGTTGAGATGGAGAAAAAGACTGTGAGTGGTATGCTAAAAAAAGGCTGCAACATGAGGTAGAAAGAGTTGGTGATTATTAACAACAAGGAGGGGGAAAGGATAGTATAGCTTTTTTCTCCTCAAAGTATAGTTTGTGGACCAGCAGAATTGGCATCTTCTGGGAGCTTATTTGACACGCAGACTCTCCAGCCTCACCCCTGACCTACTAAATAGGAATCTGCATTTTAACAGGATCCCCAGGTGATTCGTTTGAGAAGCAGTGGTTTAGCTGAGTGGCATAGACCTCAGAGGTGCAGGACTTTTTACAAGGGGATAGAGAACTAATGACTCAACAACCATTTGTTAGAACTTTCTGTAATGGTGAAAATGTTCTATATCTGCACAATCCTACGTGGTAGCCACTAGTCACATGTGGTTATTGAACACTTGAAATATGATTAGTGTGATTGAGGGAAACAGAATTTTGAATTGTTCTTCGTTTTAATTCATTTGAATAGCCACACGTGGTTAACAGCTACCATATCGGATGGTACAGGTCTAGAAGAAGCACTGAGTAGCAAGGACAATGACACCTCCCCACCATCATCACACATGTGTAAAATACATGGTAAGTGAAAATAAACAGCCCCTACTTGAGAAGGCTAAAGATTTCATTTAAAGCAAGAGGTAGAGGAAATGTTTGGAGAAGTTGAGAACATAAGGGAGTTTGTATATTTTTAAGTCTTATTTAAGACAGGGCTAGGGGTGACATAGGAGGTAAGGTCTGAACCCTTATGTTCTCAACTCCTAACAATCCTGTAAGGTAGGTATTATGCCTGTTTCATAGATAAATTAACCGAAGCCCAGGAAAGTTAAGTAACTTCATCAGAATCACACAATTAGTAGTACTGGAGTAGAGTTGGGATCCAAGCTTAGGTTTGTTTAATTCTGCAGGGAAGTATAGGCCAGGTCATAATGACACAGTGAGAGAATCTCGGGATAGAATTGTGTTCAAAAAGAGGTTTAAGGATGCCAGAATCAGATACTGCCCTACTTTACAATTTTACTTAGCCTTATATTCTTTTTTAAAAAAACTTTTTATTACAGAGAATTTCATAGATATACACAAATAGAATAGTATAATAAGCCTCCATGTACCTATCACCCAACTTCAACAATTATCAAATTATAGTCAATTTTGTTTCATCTTTACACTCATCTAATTCTACTATTTTAAAGTAAATCTCCAAATATTATATCATAATTATAACTATCTAGAAAGTGTTCTAATTTCTAATTGTAGCATCTGTTTTAATTGCATAGTGTTCCATTGAGTGGATGTAGGCTACTTTATTTAAATATTTTGAACCACTTAGGTTGTTTTCTTTTTTCCTAGTATTTTTTCCTTAAGTGTACAATTTTTAGTGGGTTTCAGTTTATTCACAGGGTTGTTCAATCATTACCACTATCTAATTCTCGAATATTTTCATTACCCCTAAAAGAAATTCCTCGTACCCATTAGTAGTCACTCCCACATCCCCCACCCTGGCCCTAATCTACTTTCTCTATAGATTTGCTATTCTGGACATTTCATCTAAATGGAATTAACAATATGTGGCCTTTTGTGACTGGTTCTTTCATTTAACATAATGTCCTCAAGGTTCATCCATGTTGTCACATGTATTTCCTTTCTTGTTATTGCCCAATAATATTCCATTGTATGTATATACCACATTTTGTGTATCCATTCAAAAGTTGGTGGACATTTGGGTTGTCTCCACCTTTTGACTGTTATGAATAATGCTGTATTCAGGTACAAGTTTTTGTGTGAACATGTATTTTTGATTCTCTTAGATACATACCTAAGAGTGGAATTGCTGGGTCATGGTAAATAAGTTTAACTTTGTGAGGAACTACCAGACTGTTTTCAAAGTTGCTGTACCGTTTTACATTCCCATCATCAATGTGTAAGGGTTTCACAATCTCTATATCATTGTTATTTCCGACATACTAAGATAAACCATGAGTTTAAAAGTGATTTTGGTCCTGATTTAGTTTCTTGGCTGCTAAAACAAATACTATACAGTGGGTTGGCTTAATAATAGGAATTTATTGGCTCACGTTTTCAGAGGCTAGAAGGCATGTGTCCTCCTAGGGTTGGTATCTTTTGGCTGGCCGGCAATCTTTGGGGTTCCTTGGCTTTTCTGTTGCATGGCAATGCATGTGGTGGCATCTTCTTTCTGTTCCTGGTTCCACTGACTTCCAGCTTTTGGCTGCTCCCTGTGGCTTCTCTTTTCATGTCCAATTTCCTTTGCTTATAAGGACTTCTGCCATGTTGGATGAAGGCCAACCCTCATTTGGTTTGAGCACACACCTTAACTAATAACATCTTCAGACTCCTGTTTATAAATGGGCTCACACCCACAGGACCAGGGGTTGGGACCTGAACCTACCTTCTGTGGGGGGTGTGATTCAATCCTTAACACATCCTTACTGTTTCACAAGAATAAAATTGCTGCCTAGAAAAGATGCTCTAGATACATAAGCAAAACTCAAAATACTGCAGTCCTACATAGAGTCATGTAATTTTTATTAAACATTTTGAAAGTGAACAAATCTGTAAAATGAACAATGGTAAAAACCGCTCTCATTTATTGAACACCTCCTGTTTAATGAAACTGGATAACATATGTAATTGGTAGGTTTATCTGAGGCAAATTTCTATATAACACATAACCCTGGAGCAGCACCAGAAATAATAATGATGTCTACAGTTTACAAACTATCTGCATTAATCCTCACAAAAATTCCGTGAAAGGTATAGATGGGGAAAAAAAACAACAACAAAAACTGAGGCTCTGTATGATTAGGGAACTTGCCCAAAGTTACACAGCTACTAAGGTACCAAAAGCAAACCCCAAAGAGAGTGTGGTCTACAATGTGAACTATGGTCCATCCTTAATGGCAAAGCCCCAGGTTGTGTATATCCATTGCAGGTGATGTGCCACACTAATGAAGGATGTTTATGTGGGAGGTTGTGGGAGGTGTGGGAGGTGGGGCATATGGGAATCCCTATAATTTTTGCGTAACATTTATGTAATCTATGTAGCTTTTAAAATATATATATATTATTAAAAAAAAAAAAAAAAAAAGCAAGCCCCAAGCTCTTCTGATCCCCCCACCCCCAATCCAGTGTCTTTTCTGCTGTACCACATATGTCTATATGAAAGCTGGATTTCTGCAGGGCTTTCGGGCAGTTCCCATGTAGAGAAATGTTTTTGAATAACATTAAGTAACCCTGAAAGGCAGCATGGAGCATTGCCTTTCTGTTTTTAAAATGAATTTATACTTTGAAAATGGGCAAAAATAACCAGAATTAAGTCTTATAGCTCATTTTGTGTTTTCCCCTTTGCCCTACATGTCTAGATAATAACTATATTCTTTACCTTTTTTAAAAAGCAGTATTTCAAAAATGTCAAACACTGGTAATAACAAACAGCTCTAGCTTGTCCTGATGCAAGTTCCATTTGGTAGTAGTACTTTGATAAAGACAGCTTGTCATCGGTAAACATTTGAGTACCTACAAGGAACTGTGAAGAGGTATGAAGGGTGGTTTTTTTTTTTTCCAATCATTTTCATTAAGAAGTTAAGGCCTTTGAGTTTAAAATTTACATTGAGCAAAATAATATATGGTGAGATAGAAAAAGGTATCTAGAGTAGATGCTGAGTATCAGTTATTGACAGCAAGAATGTGTGAAATGTAAGTCATGATCACAGACATAACCTCAGCTCAGTTTAGGTTGTTGGAATTGTAAGGAACCAAACTTGTGGTTTATTATTTTTCTTAAATTGCCCAGTATATAATGTCTTGCATGGATTCAGTATTCAAGAAATGTTTGTAACCCTGTTCTGTTTCTTTGACTTGACACTAAGCACAGTAATATGTCATTTATTTTTAGATGATACTTTTCCTTTAGCTTCTCTTGTTCCAGATGTTAGTAGAGCAAGGTGAGTTAATAATGCACTGACTCAGTTTGGGGGGCCAGAAGACACAATTTAGTGACAGATGTGTGACTAACTGATTAAAATACAGTGGTGGTACACGGGAGTATTTAGAGATAAAAGTGCATCATATCTACATCTTACTCTTAAGCTTTTCAGAAAAAATGTGTATTTGGAGAGAGAATGAATGACAAAACATGTGGTTACATAGTAACGTTTGTGAAATCTGAGTGAAGGGTGTTTAGGAATTCTTTGTATTATTTTTACAACTTTTTTATAAGTCTGAAATTAAAAGATACAGTAGTGATAATTGCCAGAATTACAGTGACCATAAAATCCCAAGTTTTGTGAGATGGTATAAGGGAATCCTTTGTGTCTATCCTTAGAGGCTGTAGTCTTAATTTTATTCAGGGACTTGGTGGAGTCTCTAATCAATAGTTCTAAAAATATTTTAAACTCATATACCTCAATTTATGTTTCAGAAAATAGAGACATCATAGTTATATTAGAAGTAGGTCGAGAGTGCGTAATAATTTACATAGACCAAGGAGCTGAGGTGGCGCAGGCAGCAGAATACCTCTCTCCTACATCGGAGGTCTCCAGGATCGAATCCTGGTGAAGACTGGAGGAGGAGGATGAGAAGAGATGGCAGGAAACACAGAGAATTGCCCAGCAAATGGACACAAAAACAGCAAATGGGGAAGGGGGGGTTTAAAATGGATAAAGTAAATAAATAAAATCTTAAAAAAAAAAAAAAAAAAAAAAAAGGGTAGCATACATAGACCCTTGAAGCCTTTTCCTGCTTCTGAATTCATTTAGTTTTCCTTTCTCTTGTTCTTTTTCCCTAGCATATGCGGTAATTTCCAGTCCTCATTACTTTTATTTAATAACAATTTGGGGAAATTTTAAAGTGGTATTAAAGTCTTTTAAAAACCCTTAGGGGGAGGGGGGGCAAAAAAAAAATAAATAAATAAAATAAAAACCCTTAAGTACTGGGCAGGCAGTGTAGTATAGTATAGTATAGTATACTGGTTAAGAGTATGGGCTTTGAAATCAGATCCATATTTGAATCTGCCACTTATTAGTCACATGATCTTAGGAAAGTTATTTAATATCTCTCAGAACCTTCGATACTGCATCTACAAAATGGGGGTTTTAAAACAAAAAAGAAATGTGCCTCATAGGATTATTGTAACGGTTAAATGAAAAATGCATGTAAAGCTCTTAGCAGTATCATCATCATTATTTTTTATTATAAGTTTGAAAGTCTACATACCTCATAACCATTCATCTTTTCATGTGATCTTCCTTGGAAGGTGATAGATTTAATTGTAATGGTAATTTAATTTGGAAAATTTTAGCGCTATATTCTTTGCACCATGTAGAACTGACTCCATTTTCTTTCTTTGATTAACCAGATTTACTTAACACCCCTGTGCAAAGTACTATGCTAAGCATTGTATGTGCTCATCTCTGATTTAGCACACTTTAAAAACTTTCATTCCAGGAAATTTCAAACAAACACACGCAAAAGTACAACAGCATAATCAACCTCATGTTCCCATCACTCAGCTTCAGCAACCATTAGCTCTTAACCAATCTTGTTTCATCTGTAGTCCCATCCACTTCCTCCTTCCTCCATCTGGATTATTTTGAAGTCAATCCCAGACATATCTTCTCATTTTAGCACACTTAATGCATATGCATGAAACAAATCATTTACCTGTTTCTTTTACTGAAAAAGCAGAGTTCACTAGTGACACAGAGCCTGTGGAGCAAATGCACATCAGTTACGCTGGAAGAAGGGCAGGACAAGCGGACTTCAGATTTCCTTTTGTAACAACCATAAAGCTTCAAAGCAGAGGTGGTAATACTTACCCCCATCTTTGCTGCTCTTCTTTTTTCTTCTGTCTTTTCTTGAGTGTCTGCTTTGTGTCAGACACCTTGGGGAATTTAGCAAAGAATCCCCCTGTAGAGTCTACACAGGTATGATGAGTAATAACTAACAATTGAGTGGAATTTTATAGCTTACAAAGCAATTTTCACAAACATTTTCTTAAAGTGGCCTTTTAAAGGAAGGTATTATCATTAGTCCTGTTTGATACATGAGGCAACTTTGCCTTACAAATACTAAGTAACTTTACCAAGTTAAGACCTAGTAAGTGGCATCTTCAGGCCTTCTGTCCAGGAGTCCTTTCTACTTCTTACTGTTAACTTATATGAGAACTCAGAAGGGGAAAGGAAACAACATAAACCAGGAAGATGTAAGATGAGGAGAACAGTGATTTATGAAAGAGAAGAGAATAGGTAAAGGGACAAGGTTTTACAATACTAGGAGGAGGGGACTTGGTTTCCTGGTAAGGTGGTCACTTCCCTACAGTGTGTTTTGGGGGACCCCTCTTCCATAGGGGCCATACCAGAGGCAAATAGAAGGGTAACAAAGAGGGCAGGTTAGCCTGGCTATTCAAAGGTGACGTATACGTCTAGGGACTGTGCTCATAAGAGATTGGGAACGTTTGGTGGCACAGGGAGGACAATCATATTGTCACTTAGCCTGAATTTTTAGAAATTGCAGCTGCGAATTTAAGAGTAACATTTGATTTTTTATTGTATTCATTTGTTCAAATAGGTACATGAATACTATACAAAAATCACAAGAGTATACACTATAAAATAAGATATCTCCCACCCTTACCCTTGTATCTCAGTTTTCCAATGTAGAGCAAACACTATTATCAGTTTCTTTAGTATCCTTCCAGAACAATTCTATGCACACATAAGCATATGTATAACTGTCATTTCTGTAACTTCCAGGAACACATATATGAGAATGTATGTTTCTGTGGCAATGAGTATTACCTTTTTAAAAGCATACCTGCAGTAACTTCCCAACATATATTTATCCCTGCTCAGCTGCTTCCTAAATTTGTGACCTTGGGCAAAATTATTTAAGCTTTCTGAACTTCAGTTTCCTTATCTGTAAAATGAGGGGAAGGGGAGATGATGTCTGATACAGTCTCATGGGGTTGTGAGGCTCAAATGAAATAATATACATAAGTTGCATAGCACATCTATATAGGAAAAAACTCAAAAGCTCAAATGTTACCTCTTAATATTTTGAATATTTCATATATATATAATTATAACAAATGAAAGCTGTTATGGTATTGTACAATTGAGCAAAGATAAATGGAGAAGGATGTTTATTACAATATTTGCTACAGCAAAAAAAAAAAAAGGAAAACAACATATAGGTCACATAATAGGGGGCTGGTTAAATACACTGGAATACTATTAGGTCTTAACAAGAATGAAGTAAATTTATATGACATGGAAAGGTATAAAGATCTATTAAGTGGGAAAAGCAAAATACAAGACAGTGTTTTAAGAACATCATTTGTTTGCACACACAGAAAAAATAATATCTAAATTTATTGAGCGCTGCTTCTGTTCCAGGCACTGTTCTAAGTACTTTACATGAACTAACTCATTAAATCATTCAACAGCCCTCTGAGGGTAGTTCTCAGGTCCAAGGCCACATAGCTTGTGACAGAGCCAGGACTTAACTCCATGCTTTTAACCATTAAGATTGAGAAAATAAACAATTAATGGTGGTTACCTCAGGAGGGAGGAATGGAGGGAGGGAATAAAAAGGACAGGGAGAAGCAAATAAGCTAAGGGGAGTCTGTTGGGAGAGCAGAACAGGTAGAATTAGAAGATGGAAAGGAACACTTAATGCAACTGATACGATTTGATTTTTTCCCTTACCAAACAAAGATGCCCTGATTAACTTTGTACTCACATTTTTATGTGCATTTTCAATTTTTTCCTCAGGATAAATTCCTAGAAATAAAATTACTGGGTCAAAAGGCACAGACTTTTTAAGGTTCTTGCTACATGTTGCCATATTACTTTTGAGAAAGATTGTGCCAAGTTATATTCCCATCACAATGGATGAGCATACCCCTTTTGCCAAATTGGATGCTATAAATTCTTTTAATTACAAAAGTAGCACATTACTCTTTACTTAAAAAGTTAAAATAGTGCTATTAAAGTAGTAGAAAAAAACCCTCTCCTGACCCCTGAATCACATTCTCTAGGAGTTACTAATAATAAGCATTTGGTGTCTATCTTCCCACAGTGTTTTTTACATGTATAAAATCTTACATATATATGCACATGTACATGTTTTAAAAACACAGTAAGGCAACTTTCTGTTTTTGTTCTGTGATATACCATGGACCTCCTGCCCTGCCAGCACAGACCAATTGACATCATTCTTTTTAGCAGTCATGTTATATTCCATAGAAAAAATAGCACCATAATTTAAGGATTTCTCTATAAATAAAAATCAGTTATACTTATTTTTTCAAGATTACACATAATACTACAACTATTTTCTCATACATAAATGTTTATGTGCAAGTGATCCTGTCAGGATAACACCCTAGAAATGGGGTTGCCAGGTTAAAGGATCTGCGCATTTAACATTGTGAATAAGTATTGTGACATTGCCTCTGAAATCATTTACCCAGTTTATGTTCCTACATCTATGCTGGATATTAGCAGTCTTTTTAATTTTTGCCAATTTGATTATCTCATTTAATTTTCATTTCCCATATCACTAGCAAGGTTGGGCTTCTGTTTGTGTTTTTTTAGCCACTCATATTTCTTCTGTGAATTGCCTGTTTGTATTCTTTGCCCATTTTTCTCTTCTGGTTTGTCTTTTTTAAAAATTGATTTATCGATGGAAACGGATGTGGCTCAAGAGGTTCGGCGTCCGTCTACCATATGGAGAGACCGGGGTTCGATCCCCAGTACCTTCCGGTAAAAAATAAAATAAAATTGATTTATCGGGGCTCTCTATGATATAAATATTAATTCTCTGTCAATATATGCTAACATGGAAAGTCAAATGTGCCATCATGTCTCCCCTCTCCCCCCAGCTCATTTGAAATGTTGCCATTATCATATCGTGAATTCCCATATGCATATGGGTCTATTTTCAAACTTGCTATTCTCTTCTGCTGATATTTGTCTTATTTGTGTGCCAGTATTTTAACTGCTGTTGCTTTATAGTATATTTTGATGTCTTTTTTAAAAAGATATTCTTTAAAAGGGTGAAATAAATAATAGACAGCCAAAAAAAAAAAAAAAAAGATATTCTTGAACGTTCTTGTCCATTTGCTCTTCCAAAAATTCCATAGAGTCAACTTTAAGTTCCATTTTATTGGGATTTTATTAAATTAGGTTAGCAAGAACTGATATATTATCATTTCGATTCTGTTTATTCAAAAACATGTTCTGTCACTCCATTTGGAATGGCATCTTTTATGTTTTAATTTCTAACACATTCTTTGTTGGGCTTTTTATAACTAAAGTCTCCTGTTTTGATAGGTGAAGGTGATATGTCACTTAATTTCCACTTCTTGATTCTAGAGAAGTTTTTTCTTTAAAATATGTTTAACTACTTGTATTCTGTAAATTACCTAATCATATTCTTTTTTTTTTTTTTTTTTTTTTTAAAGATTTTTATTTATTTATTTATTCATTTATCCCCCCCCTGCTGCTTGTGCTCGCTGGGTCAGCCAACCACGCCGCGCGGGCGGGCCCGCCCTCACCAGGAGGCCCCGGGAACCGAACCCGGGGCCTCCCATATGGCAAACGGGAGCCCCACTGATTGAGCCACAGCCGCCTCCCTAATCATATTCTTGATCCATTTTTCTGTTGGGGTCTTAATCTTTGTATGAACTTGTCATATTGTATAAGGATTAATCCTTTGCCACAGGTACGGCAGTTGTTTTTCCACTTTATTGTTTGCCTTTTAATTTTACCACTTTTTTTACTTTCTGAAATTTGAAAGTCAAATATAGTTAAATCTACGATTCCTCTGTGATTTTTACTTTTGCTGTTAAAGTCCCCTATAATTCTATACTGAATGATTTTCTATTTAGGACACTTAGGCCATGTGGAAAACTAGTCATGTTGTCCTGATAAATGAACTCAGTTCTTAAGTAATTTCTTTATAAATGTTTAATAATGCAGTTTTATTTGATATTAATGATTATTTGTTTTCATTCTAAATAACTGTGAATGTTATATATATCAGAATGATTGAAATATTTGGTTATGATTTTTTGTCTTTCATTTATGGCAAGTAGAAGTGATTCTGACAGCTTTAATGAAATTCCAAGTCTTAAAAATTGTTATTTTGAATATTTAAAGTAGGTAGTATGTCCTGACAGGAAATTTCTTATAGTGTTAAGTTCAGAAGAAGGCATCTTTAATTGACTTAATCTGACTTCACAAAGTGAGCCTTTCATATGAATTTATCTTGTTGGCCTGTAAAACACTCTTCATTAACTTTTATCTTTTTTCCTCCTTCAAATCCTACCATAGTTATGTTAATTTGCATTCGTATAAGTTGTTATTACCAGAGCGGGTGTAGTTCAGTGGTTGAGCACCTGCTTCACATGCACGAGGTCCTGGGTTCAATCCCTGGTACCTCCTTTAAAAAAAAAATCCAATACATTGTCCTTGGGGAGCAGTTATAGCTCAGTGGTTGAGCATCTGCTTCGCATGCCTGAGGTCCCAGGTTCAATCCCCTGCACCTCCTTAAAAAAAATTATTACCAGCTTTGCAAACAATCTGATGCTTATAGTTCCTTAGTTTAAATATTCAGGTACACTAACTGGATTACTCTTCTCTTATTATAATATGCTTTTATTTCTTAAGAGCTTTTAAAGTATTTATCAGGAAAGATATTAGTATCTGAGAATAGGGATTGATATGCTTTCTCACTAAGAAAGTAGTCTCTGGAATTATAATCGTAATGTGGTAAAGGAAAAAAAAAAAAAAAGGTATCAGAGCTGTGCCCAAAACTTTCTATAGTTTGACCCTAAGGCAAATGAACATTTGGTTTTTGTACCTTTTTGGACACTAAACACATTGTCTTGTGCACAGTAGACCCTCACTAAGTAAAATATTTGTAGTGAATAGCTAACTGAAACACATCTTCCATTAATGGTAGGCATTCTTTTCAAATTGCTGGGAAGTGCAGTTCTCAAATTTCCACATAAATTTTATTTAATCCACTAAAGTATACACAGTTAGCTTACAACCTAGCTTTTCTACTGCTTATCTTAGAAATCCCTTTTGTATTTAATATTAGTTTAATTGGTTTGATCAGTTGGTTATTCATTTGTAGATGATTTCCTTGTTGAATTTAATCATGCAGTTTTCATGATGGTTTGAGGAGCTGTCTAGATCAGTGTTGTCCAATAGTGCTTTGTGTAGCAATGGAAATGTTCTATGTCTGTGCTGTCCAGTACACCTGCCACCAGCTACATGTGGCTAATAAGCCGTTGAAATGTGATTAGTTAGTATGACTGAGAAACTGAAGTTTTAATTTTATTTAATTATAATTGACTTAAATTTTTAAAAGTCGCTAGTGGCTACTCTATTGGACAACAGAGAGATACCTACTTTATTGTCATCTTAGTTTCCCAAATTATACTAAGTTTATTTTCCAGGTAAGTGTTCTAATTTCACCAACAGTGTGAGGTAAAACTCAGAAAACTATGGTTAAAAAATAATAATACAAGAGCTAATTCTAACAATTTGAGTTTGAAAATGTTTACTGGATTATGTGCACAGGCAACATCACAAAACTCATTTTTACAGAATTACAGATTTGAAGGAAATAATTAAGATTGTAAGTAAATAAAACTATTTCTGTATTTAATTTTTGTGTTGTTATATTTATATGAAACATTAGGTTATTACATTGAATGTACCACAGGCCATTTCTCCTCATTTCTGAAGGCGATTTCATTCTAAGGAGAAACATATGTTCTAGGGACCCATAAACTAATGCTAAATTTAAGATTGGTCCATATAAGTTTTCGTTAATTTTTAAGCAGCTGATTTAGAAGAAAGTTTTAATGAACATGAACTGGAGCCCTCGTCACCTAAAAGTAAAAAGAAAAGTCGCAAAGGAAGGCCAAGGAAAACTAATTTTAAAGGGCTATCGGAAGATACCAGGTCTACATCCTCCCACGGAACAGATGAAATGGAAAGTAGTTCCTATGTAAGTAAAAAATTTCGGTTTCTTACTTTCTATAGCACCATGAGTATTTCGTTTAAACGGTGTTTATGGGTAAAGCTCATCATTTGAAATATTAAATAAGGTTGAGGTACTAATAGCAAATTTTCATGGAAATATTTTAAGTTTATTTTTTTCTTTTACATTTGCAGAGAGATAGGTCTCCACACAGAAGCAGCCCTAGTGACACCAGACCTAAGTGTGGATTTTGCCACGTAGGTGAGGAAGAAAATGAAGCAAGAGGAAAACTGCATATATTTAATGCTAAGAAGGCAGCTGCACATTATAAGTGCATGGTAAGCATGGTTCTTTTTATGTGCTTTTAAAAACCCAAGTTATTTTGAAAATAATTCAGCTAGTAGCCAAAGATAGCATTTTCCCCCAGTATGAGTATAAAAGAATTATGAAGAGCATATCCTATAGTCCCAAATCTTAATAAACTTTAGATTTTTAAAAATAGTCTTTATGCTTTAGTAAAATTTGAAGTAATCCTAATTATAGCGTTACCATATTCCAGATAATTAACTCTTTTATAACTGAATATTTCAACTGTATAAACATGTTATGAAGGATATTTTAGGCTTCTACTATAACCTAGTAAATGTTTCTATTATTGTACTTAAAAGTTTATATTGTAATTAGTCATTTATATTCCTCTCTCTGTTAATAGATTCTTAAATTCCTTGAGGACAAGAACTATATCTTATCTTTGCATCCTTAGATCCAGGCCTTACATATAG
This sequence comes from Tolypeutes matacus, assembly GCA_026826555.1. Taxonomy (NCBI): domain Eukaryota; kingdom Metazoa; phylum Chordata; class Mammalia; order Cingulata; family Chlamyphoridae; genus Tolypeutes; species Tolypeutes matacus. The sequence goes on from JAKSZT010054140.1 coordinate 5,395,040, forward strand.
TAGGCACACATAAATATTTTTTAATTAAATTGTATTTAATTACTCATCCCATTTATGAATATGTTTATTATTATTTATAACAATTCTTAACCAGAGGTGCATATTAGATTTACACGAGGAGCTTTATCCAAAATATACACACACACACACCCCTTGGAGTAAATCCCAGACATGTCTACTTTGGGGGTGTGGGGGGAACCCAGGTGACTCTGATCTGCATCTCTGGTTGAGAGTTTTCAATTAAAACCAGTTTTTTAAATTGAGGAAATGTAAAACAAGGGTGGCACTGTTAAAATCATCTTTGTTTGAAGCAAGGTATTTAATGTTAGCTCTTCTCTGGCAATCATAGTTTCATTTTGTTGTCCTTATTTTGGGTTGCATTTTAATCAGATGTGAATATATTAAAAATATTTGAGTTGATACTTGATTATTAAGGGGAAAAAATCATCTTTCCTAGGCAATTAAGGTAATATAGCACATTTGTTATTATTATGTTTAATCTTTTTTCTCACAAGGATTCTGAATGTTAATGCTCCTACATTTTTCTTCTCTAGTTGTTTTCTTCTGGCACAGTCCAGCTCACAACAACATCAAGAGCAGAATTTGGAGATTTTGATATTAAAACTGTACTTCAGGAGATTAAGCGAGGAAAAAGAATGGTCTGTGGTTTTATATTTAGATTATACAACGTTACTCTTTTGACTTTCTGCTTTAAATTTAGAATACATCACAAATTTATCAATCATCAAAAAATTTAACATAAAGTAGCTATGTTAAAGCAAAGTATTTTTTACTTAATTGCAGTATAATAAAGGATGTTCATGTTATTGACCACTTATTTCCTTTTTCTATGTAACTTCATTACATAAGAGAATTATTATACTGTGAAGATTTCTATTTCAGGGTATTTGAGAGTCTCCTAATAAAATAAGATGTGACTATGACATACCTTATTAAGTTTAAAATCTTACATTTAATTGTTTAAGCTTGCTTAAAGGAAAATCACATAACCCTAATATAGCATTGAGATCCTCCCCATAATTTTTTTAGTGTTTTGTTTAAATAAAAGGAAAGGATGTTTTTCAGGGCCTTTTCTTCATTTAAGGTACACATATATAGTTATATCTCTTAAAATGTTTTTCAGAGCTTTAAAGTTTGCTTTACACAATTTGCCTTTCTCATGTTTTTTTTTTTTTTTTTTTTTTTTTAAG
>JAKSZT010054140.1:5396260-5435439 GCA_026826555.1 Tolypeutes matacus
ATATGGTAAACGGGAGCCCTACTGATTGAGCCACAGCCGCTTCCCTTTCTCATGTTTTTAAACATATTGAATTATTGCTACTACTAAGTAGCTTTAAAAATATTGCTGTCTTTATTGATCACAGTTAATGAGTATTCCAAAATGTCAGCAGAATGCAAATTCTTTAAGACAGTAATTGCCTCTAGAAATGACTAATTTTTTTTTTCTTATGAAATAAGTTCAAACTTACAGGACAGTTGCAAAAATATTACAATACTGATACGGAGTACTCCAACATACCCCCACACTCAGATACCAAGATCCACTAACTGTTAACATTTTACCACCTTTGCTGTATGATTCTATCTAATCTAATCTCATCTATTATTATCTGTTTTCTAAACATTTGAGAATGAGTTTTATACATCATGCTTCTTTAACACTTAATACTTCCATATGCATTTCCTAAGAACAAGGATATTTACTTTTATGTAACTACATTAAGACCAGATATCAAATTGAAGAAATTTAGCACTGATATTAAACTTACAGTCTCTATTCCAATTTTCTCATATGTTCCAATAATGCCCTTTTTTTTTTTTAAAGATTTTTTTTATTTATTTATTCATTTATCCCCCCCTTGCTGCTTGTGCTCGCTGGGTCAGCCAACCACGCCGTGCGGGCGGGCCTGCCCTCACCAGGAGGCCCTGGGAACCGAACCCGGGGCCTCCCATATAGTAAACGGGAGCCCTACTGATTGAGCCTCAGCCGCTTCCCCAATAATGTCCTTTTGAGCCTTTTTTTTTAGCCTTTTCTTCTCCATTATTAGATCCAGCCCAGGATCATGTATTGCATTTAATAAATTTTTATCCCTTTGGTTGCCTTTTATTGCTGTTGCTGATCTATTTTAAAGCATATCTCAGACTCCATATCCTTTCATCTCCAAAAAATTAGACCTTTTCTTACCTAACCACAATACCATGGCACATTATAAATTAACAATAATTCCTATGTCATTTAATACCCGATTGATATTCATATTTTCCCAGTTGTCTCAAAACTATATTTTTGAGGTTGATTTGTGTGAATCACAATCCAAATGAGGACCATGCATTACATTTGGTTGGTATATGTCTCAAGTATTCTAAGGCATTCCCTCCTCCCTGTTTTTATTTATTTTTGTATGCTGCTGACTTGCTGAAGGAGAATGGGTTAGTTATCCTGTAGAATGACCCACATTTTTTATTTGCCTCTTCACTTTTCCATGATGCCATTTAACTTGTTTCTTTGTCCCCCATATTTTAACGTGGATGTTAGATCTAAAGACTTAATTAGATTCAGTTTCAGTTTGTTTTTTTGGGCGGGGGGAGTAAGAATACTTCACAGGTGGGACTGTATCATCCATATTTTATCACATCAGACAAGTCATAATGTCTGATCCTCCACTGTGAAGTGCCCCTTCATTCTTTCTTCTGTTGGTTTCAGACACTGATGACCTTTGTGTGAATCCATTAGAAATGACCCTATCTTTGCTGAACTGCATTTTTGAAGGTGCAGAAAAACATTAAAATGGTTCAGTTTAGAATTTGACTAAGATACCTGAAAGGCTAGTAGTGTGAAAATTATTGATGTTATCTGTTCAGTTTAGGTCCCAGTTTGTTGTTACTTTGATTACTCTTTTAAAAATGAAACTCCTTTATAACAGCGCCTGTAGTGCTTAAAAAAAAAAAAAAGGAAAAATTACTTTGTCATATCATGCAGACTAATGTTCTTGTGCTATACAGATAAAGTCCAAGTAATTGACTAGGATAATAATCTCTTGATGAACTTTTTATTTATCTCTCTGCACTGTTGAAGTTTAAGATAAACACTAACCTAGCATTTCTCTGAGTGTGCTCCAAAGGAAAATAGTCCATCAGGATGCTCTCTCCCCAACCCCCCCCCCCCCAAATAAAAGGATAAAAGGGGCTTCTGGAATTCAGTAAACTTGGGAACTGTTTACCCCCTTCCTGGAGAAAAGGTTGTGAGAAGTTCTGCTATAAAACAATCTGCTTAACCTAGCATTTCTCAAACTAACCATGATACCCTTTTTTTTTCACCAGGCACCTTTTATTCTTAGAGCATTCTTTAGGCAAGGATGATCTGGGCTAAATTGAAGAGACTTGAAAAGATTTCAGCCCCTTTAGTCTCCCTCTGTCCTTTCCACTACTTGGTAGCGATCCCTCTCCAAGGGGATTGCTTTCTTGTTTTCTAATTCTTTCCCCTGTCATAATCTGCTCTTGGGGTGGGGGTGGGTGGGAGAGACATCAACCACTGTGATAAAAATCATTCTTTTTTGTGTTTGACAATATTAAAGAGTGTCTTATCTATGTTTAGGTGTCAGATCTCTGATGATTAGTAAAGTTTTCTAACAAGCAGGCACTTTAGCAAATGTCAAATAATGGAAATTCAGGGGATGAGTTAATATTAGCAATTTTATCAATGTATGGATTAAATGGCAGCATTTACTATATATGCTACATATAAATCCGGTGTACTCTTTCATTAGAAAATGAGGCTGTTGTTTTCTTTGGTATCCTGGAATGTTTGCCTGAAATATGGCTAAATAGAATAAATAAGAATTGCATAAACATTGAAATACTGTTTATGATTATTCCTCTCTCCCTTTAAACAGAAATGTACACTTTGCAGTCAGCCTGGTGCTACTATTGGATGTGAAATAAAAGCCTGTGTTAAGACTTACCATTACCACTGTGGAGTACAAGACAAAGCTAAATACATTGAAAATATGTCACGAGGAATTTACAAGTAAGAAACAATACTAGTCCATTTTCCTAAACATGCCTTAAATAAACATGACATAGGTTACTTGATCACTGTTATTATGTGATGTTTTGTCCAATATAGAATACTAAGGAATTATATAAGGAATTAATACTGCAATTGCATTTTCCTCTGCCTGTATATTCCTGGATTAGCATTCATTCCATCAATATTTATTATGCTTACTATGTGCTAGGCATTCACTGTGCTAGGACTGAGCACATAACAGTGATCAAAACAGATAGACCTTGGGAAGCAGCTGTGGCTCAATCAGTAGGGCTCCCGTTTACCATATGGGAGGCCCCGGGTTCGGTTCCTGGGGCCTCCTGGTGGGGGCAGGCCCGCCCGCACGGCGTGGTTGGCTGACCCAGCAAGCACAAGCAGCAAGGGGGTGATGAATGAATAAATAAATAAAACCTTTTAAAAAAAAAACAAAAACAAAAACAAAAAACAGATAGACCTTGTCCTCTTGGAGCTAACAGTCTAGTGAGAAAGACATATATTAATTGAATGGCCAGACAAATAAATATACAATTACAAACTATGTAAGTGCTATAAATGATGTTACAAAGTGCTACGAGAGCATAAAACAAGGAGAAGCTAACCTAGTCTGTAGTGTTGTGGTGGTGGTAGGGATGGTATTTAGGGAATTTCCTTAAGGAATAGTGCTTAAGCTGAGATATGAAGGATGAAAAAGATGAATGTGGGTGGGAGCAAAGTATACTAGGCAGCGGGAATAGCTTGCAAAAGACACGAAGGTGGGACAGAAGCAAGGGTGGAAATAGATGAGTTAGGAGGCTATTGCTCATGGTCCAAGTGAGAATTGTTGATAGCTAAGATTAGGAGGTGGTTGTGAAGATAGAAGTCACAAGATTCTCTTGGAAAGATGACAAAAGAATTAAGTTTGGGAATTTGAGATTATGTTACCCTCTCTTCTATGGGGTCGTTCACTCATCTGTTCTGCTTGAGGCTAATGGTATCAATGTATATCTGTAATGGTTCCATTTGTGCATAGAGTGGAGTATAAGTTGATATACTGATATATACTGATTTGCCTTTGAGAGTTGTTCCTCATTCTCACATGCCTCGTATGCAATAAACCAATGGCTTTAGGGTCTAGTATATTTGGGTGACTGCATAAGGAGCTAATTTTGTATTATAAAATTCTCCAAACCTTGTTTAATATAAAAGCACTATAAGAGTAAATGTAGTATAATTTTCTATATGTAATGATTAGGTTCACCTTATATGACAAGAAAAAAAAATTGTTTAAACAAAATAGAAATTTGTTTCTCACCTAAAAAGAAGTCCAGAGGAAAGCAGTCCAGTTGTAGTAGGCAGCTTCTCAGTGTCATCAGGGACCCAGGATACCATCTTTCTGCTTTCCTAACCCTAGGGCTCCTCCATTATCAATAGCACCTCATGCAACAGGAGGAAGCAGGAGAAAAGAAAAATGGAAGGATAAAGTAGCTATTCCTCCCAGCTGAGTTGGTCTTTATCAGCCTTCCTGGAAGTTTCACACACAGATTTTACTCAGTATCTCATTTGCTAGAATTTAGTCACATGTCTAAGGGAGATTGGAAAATCTTAGCAGACACATTGCTACCCAAAACAAATAAATAAATAAATAGCTGGTTTAGTACTACTTTGGGACAGGAAGAAAATTGATACTGGGGTAGTCAGCTAGTAGTCTATCATGTGCAACCAAGAAAAATTTTAATGCTATTGTGAGAGGAAATTTCCCCCTACTAGATATCAAAACCCATCAGAGAGTAATTAAAACAGTGTAATACTAGCACAATGGCAAAGATGACAGGAATAGAATAGCAAGTCTGGAAATAGATCCATGAAAGTCTTTGTTGGAATTTTATGATTATAGTGGTATTTTGTATCTGGAGACAGGCTTTATTATTCAATATACAATATCTATACAACTGGCTCTCCATTTAGAAAAAATAATTGGGTTACTCACTTCAGACTGTACCCAAAAATAAATTCTAGATGGATTAAAAATCTAAACATAAAAATAAAACTGAGTAGATAATGTAGGAGAATTTTCTATAATCTTGAGTGTAGAAGGCCTTTCTAAGCATGACAAAAACTTGATTTTTATTTGACCACGTAAAGAGAACTTCAAATTGTTGAGAAAAATACAACCCAATTTAAAAAATGGGCATAGAACTTAAACAGGCAATTTACAGAGGAAGAAATAGCCATGGGTAATAAGCATGTGAAAAAAAGTTCACCCTTACTAGTAATGAAGGAAATGCAAATTAAAGCTAGGAGATATCAATTTTTGCCTATCAGATGGGCAAAGGTTAATGGGATTCATACTATTTAATGTTAGCTAGGTTATGGGGACAGGGACACTGTCATTCAATGTTAAGGTAGAATATAAACTGGTATAAGTTTTTTGGACAGCAATATATCATTGGAGATGAAAACCTTAAAATAGTATATATCTTTTGCTCTACTAGTCTACTTTTGGGGATTTATGTCAGGGTAGTAAGCAGACAATAGTACAAAGAGGTAGTGTGTAAGATGTTTCATTACATTGTTGTTAATGATAGCTGTAGTACCCTCTAGAGCATCTTCTTAGACTTGTCTATCTTTTTGGACTCAGAAGATTACCGCAGGCGGCATCAGTCTACACAAGAAAGGTATAGGACAGGAACTGCAGCTTGCCAGTGGGACAGCATCAAATAACCCTCCTCTATCGGGGGTCCTTGCAGCAGTCAGTATAGCAGTACAGCTCAAGTCCAATAAGATATGAACCAAATCAGGTGGGCTTGAGATCCACTCTGGCTTAAAAGCCTCATACCCCATAGGAACCTGTACCTCTTGTAATGTAGATATATGCATAGTTTTCAGGGTCCCCACAAGGGCCATGTTGGTTATACTGAACTGAGAGAGGCCCAAAGATGTGGCTTCCTATCAGAATATTTATAATTCACCCAATCCAAATACAGTGTACCAATCAGGGGTAAGTAACATAGCATAGTAAGATAGATGACATACTAGGTTTTAATAAGGGAACAGAGCTAGAGAGTTAACCAAATGTCAGATTCTCATGCAGAATGGGAAAAGATTTTTTGGTTAACATTTTACCCACAATGGAAAAAAAAGTAACCAGAATGTCCATCAGGAGATTTGATAACTAAATTTTAGTATGTGCATATAGTAGAGAACTTGGCAGCAATTAAAGAATGAAGTAAATCCTGGTATAAAGTTAGGGAAAGGTATTTCTATGATAAAGTAAGGGGGGTAAAAGCAAGTTGTGTGCAGTAAGTAGAATAATCCTATTGTAGCAAATAGAAAGTATATGTATACACAAATACACATAAATGTATATATATGTTTCTGTATACATAGAAAAATTTCTGGAACTATAGTCATCAAACTTAACAGTGGTTACCAACCTCATTAGGTGCATAGAGGTGGGTAGAGGAGAAGAGACAACTAATTCTACCACCCAGAGATAACAATTTTTAAAATCTTTTGGAATAATTTCTTCTAGACTTTTGTGTGACTGTGTATATGTGTGTATTGATAAAAACAAGCTTTTCTTACACATACTGTTTTATAATCTTTTTTCCACTTAGTATATTTAAGACATTTTTCTATGATAGTAAACATAGTTCTGCACCACCATTTTAATGGTTACATAGTATTTCACTATATGGGTGTATCGATTTATTTAATCGGTTCCTTTTTTAGACGTTTAGGTAGCTTTTACTTTTTAGCTATTATGACAGCCATGCTGCAGTGTCCATCCCTAAACAAAGAGAGTTGCATTAGGATCCATGATGATTTGAATTGCACTTTTTATGTTTTCATATTGGATATTTGTTTCTAATATCTGATTACAATTATGTGGATTTGAGATTATTTTTTCATAGAGAGCATTGAATTCAAATGAGAATACATATGCAAGTAATTTGGGAAGAGAAGAATGGACAAATAGGAAGAAATGCAAGGAGGAATCTTGCTGAATGAAGTAGTTTCCCTATTTCCTTAAATTTGACTTTCCTTCCTTATGGATATAGAATATATTCATATTATAAAGAGGAGTGGAGGGAAGATTACACACTGATTCTGTTTATCCTATTTTATTGTCTTTATTGAATTTTAAACTATTTAAATTTTTATATTTTAAAAAATTTTGTCCATCTCCCACCAAAAAAATATAAGTTCTGTGAAAGCAGGGATCTTGTGTGACTGGTTGACACCTGTGATCTCGGTGCCTTGATCACACAATGGCATATAATGGGCCTATGAGAAATATTCCTTGAATGAAAAATAACCCCATAAACAGGTTATATTTGTTCCAATAACAAAAGGCTCATCTTTTAAAAATAAAGCGTTCTATTATAAAAAAATGTTCAAATAGGGGAGCAGGTGTAGCTCAGTGGTTGAGCGCCTGTTTTGTGTGTATGAGGTCCCGGGTTCAATCCCTGGTACCTCCTTAAAAAAATAAAAAGCTCAAATATACACAGAAATAGAATAATTTAACAAGTCTTCATATCAACAATTACCAAGATATTTCCACGGTTGTTTTGTCTTTTTTTTTTCCTGATATATGTTGAAGCAGAATCCCAGGCTTCATCATTTTATCCCTATATACTTCAGTATGCATTTCTTTAAAATATGGTGTTTCTTATAAAATCACTATGCCATTATCACACTTTGTAAAAATTAAAAATAATTTCTCATACCCAGTCAACTTTCACATTTCCCCATTTGTGTTAAAAATGCCTTTTTAGAGTTGATTCATTCAAATCTGGATATATATGAGGTCCATGCATTGCATTCGATAGATAGGTGTCCTTAGGTCTATCTTAATATGAAGCAATCCCCATTTACCCCTTACTTGTTGAAGAACTCCAATAAGATGTTCTGTAGAAATCCCACGTTCTAGATGTGTCTATTTGTTTTTCATGATGCCATTTAACTTGTTCCTATACCCCTATATTGTCTATAAGCTGTAAGTTGGCTCAAATGCTTAATTAGATTCAGGTTATACTTTTTAAGAAGAATAGATGGTGCTGTGTAGGAATCTCACTTAATATTTGAACTCACTATGTCTTTTTTTTTTTTTTTTTTTTGCTTGTTTGTATCTATTTGTTTTTATTTTATTTTATTTTTTTAAAGATTTTATTTATTTATTCATTTATCCCCCCCTTGCTGCTTGTGCTCGCTGGGTCAGCCAACCACGCCATGCGGGCGGGCCTGCCTTCACCAGGAGGCCCCGGGAACCGAACCCGGGGCCTCCCATATGGTAAACGGGAGCCCCACTGACTGAGCCACAGCCGCCTCCCTATTTGTTTTTAAATTTTCATTTGTTTTCTGAACTCATGATCTTAACCACAAAAATGTGTTTTCATATGTTCAGCATTTGAAGAGTGCAAACTCCGCATAGCTCTTTGAAAGTTACTGAAAATGTTTTGAGAATAAAAAGAAAAATAATGAACAAACTTAGGTTGGAAGTCAGTTGTCATTTTTGTCCCCCCAACCCACCGCTGCCTTTTATTTATTACATTCTTTATCTTTTCTTTTTTTCTTTTTTTTCCTTCCCTGCCTTTTATTTAATTCAAAATGTGTAGAAACCTCTCACATTAAACCTAGTTTACATCATCTATTTGTGCTGACCACAAGAGGGCACCCACTGAACATTCTCTAAGCATTCTACTTGGTCATCTTATACATAATTGACCTAAAACTGTGCTCAGATCAACCTACTATCTTTCTTTGATTTGTATAGGAGTGGTTAACTATAAAATATATAGTTATTGGTGTATATACATTAAAGTGACCTAAATCTTTATCCAAAATCACATACATAATTTTCATTAGAAACTGAATGAGTTTCAAATGTGTAGCATGTATGTACCCAAATATATAAGATTATTGAAATAACATGATGTCTAGAGATTACTTGCTGATTGCAGAGAGGAAACCCTACCTTTACAGTGGAGAATTCTGGCAGTCACCATCACCTAGCATCACTAAAAGTGGGACAGTCTAAAATTCCGTGCCCCCTGAAGAGTGCAGGATCACCTACAAATTGTCCTTGACAAAAAAAAAGAAAAGTTGAAGCTGAAGCTAACCAAGTCCTTAGACCTTGCTTTCAGTTTATAGGAAATATAGGGTGAGAGGGAAACAAATTAAAAAAGTACCATGAGGATAAATTCAGACAGATCCAGAATGTGGTATCATTAACAAGATCAAGAACTGATCTGGTCTCTTTCCAAAAAGTCAGTGTCATGAAAAGTTGGAGGGACCAGTCTAGATTGAGACAGAGCCAAATGCAGTACCTGGAAGACTGTTAGATGACTCCTAAAAGCATTCCAGTGAAGGCCAGGACACTGATATTGAAAGGCCTACGAAGAATCTGAATAAAATTGTTCCAAGAAATGTGAATGCAAAGAAGCAAGTATGGATAAAATATGTTTTTGTTCCCAAAATATGACTTAAATTATGTATATGTATCAAAAACATTTCATTATTTTATCTGTATAACCTGAAAATTGATATTTTCACACTGGCCAAAAACTTTGTTTTTAATCTCATTGGTCAGAATGAGGAATTGCCTTATGTGGGGCTATCTGTGATAATTTTTTTAAAAAAATTTTTAGGAGGTACCAGGGATTGAACCTTGGACCTTGTACGTGTGAAGCAGGCACTCAACCACTGAGCTACACCTACTTCCTCATATGTGATAATTTAACTGTCATCCTGAACTAGAGTTTTATTTCAGATGAACTTGCATAATCTCAATAGTAGGGTGCTTTCTGGTCTTTTAATTAGAAATGGACCTGTAAGTGTGGCTGAGGAAACCCAAATTTTAAATGGGTACCAAACCTTATCCTCTAATGATAATGAAATGTATTCTGATTAACCATCACAAAACATTTTGAGATTTTTTTGCCTTTCATTTTTATAGACTATATTGTAAAAATCATAGTGGAAATGATGAGAGAGATGAAGAAGATGAGGAACGGGAGAGCAAAAGCCGGGAAAAAGTAGAAATTGATCAGCAACAACTAATTCAGCAGCAACTTAATGGAAACTAGGTATGAAAGTTAAATCAGATTTGTTGTCAGAATATAGTGCACACTAATCTGTATTGTAATGGTATGCAGTAATAAGATGTTTTGATTATGCTATGTTTAGTTAAGAGCATGTTACTAGAATGCAGAGGATTGTGTCCCTTGTTTAGTTCTTTTTTTAGCTAGCTGATTTTCTAACTGTACAGAAAAATCTATCCACTTTATCAATAAGTATGTGATGTCAAATCAATAAGATAGTCTCCTCGGTAACATATTATATTTGTTGTTTTCCCCTCAACCCATCATATTTTACATTTTTTTATCATCTCTTGAACAGGTTCATGGGACAGAGTTAGAAAACTGAGAATGAATAAGACATCCATAACTACTTTTCTTCTTTCACTGTTTTCTAAAATCAAGAAGGGTTTGTAACTTTTTACTGCCCAACTCTTAGATTCTTCATTGAACTGCCTAAAAATGTCCTGTTTGTTTTATGGGCCTTCATTAGATGGCAGAGTTTGACATGTTGATATTACATAGCTGTAGTTTGCAGTTTCTGGAAAGCAAATGAAACACTATTAACCCTGTGTACAGTGTCAACAGTTAAAGCAGATTGAAATGAAGTAAGCTAAATTTCTGGACTGAACAAAGTTCTACTGTTTAGAATGTTTAAGTTTGTTTAGTGGATTCATACTCAAGAGAAAGCATACACAGATTTTACTTTACAATGCAAACATGCTTCTGGTGGCAGCATACAGTAATTTGTGATTTTTTTTCTTTACACTCAAGTCATGGAGGCTAGAAATGAAGAGAACTTTTTTTTCTCTTGGCTTTTTTAGCACATGCTAAAAATCTCTTCCAAAAAAAGTGTGCAAAAGCTTTTTATTTGGTTCCTGTTAAAGTTGTTCTCACTGACCAGCATGAACTCAGGCAACTGAGCTCTAGTACTTATGCCAAAATTCTCTTGACAGTACATCTCTTCTCTTTCCATGTCATACAAAGAGCTTCTGGCAAAGTGATTGAATCCTTTAAAGTTTAACCTAAGAATTAACATAAGCAAATTAAACCTATTTAAGATTTAAAGGGTTACCACTCACTAAGGACTTTAGCCACCATGTCTGAAACCCTTTCTTCTCAAGTGCCCTGTTCTGTGGAACACTTCACATATTGGCCCAAAGTATGTAAAGAGGTCTCGTGCTATAGGATTGAAAACCAGTCTTTTCATAAAACAGTATTTATTTTTAATTTTGTGACCACTATTTTAGAAACTTTATTTAATATTTTTAATGTTTTCATTCATTGCTTTGGTTATCTATGAAATAGGCTTTTATGCCCTCATTTTCTTCTGATAGGGCTTGGTGTTGTTTTATTGATAGGTCTTCAGATTTGTTGCTCAAAGCCTAAGAGCCCAGCTTTTTAGAAATGATTTTCACACTGGCATTTCTAGTTAGTGGTTTTTTTCTTCCGCTTACCTACTGAAGCACATTTATATATTTCTTTATGGCAAAACCAAAAAACTTTAGTTGTGGTCTGCCTAGTATTACCATAGCACCTCAATATCAAGGGTAGGGATTCTAATTTCTGAATTATTAGTTAACCTACCACATTAAGACAAATTAGCAAACAAGAAATCATATGTTAACTTGACTATACATTGAGAGATTCTGCAGCTATTTGAAAAGCATTTCTAAAATGTATAGGTGGAAAATTACACTGTGCTTAATGACTGATTTAAAAAAAAAAAAAAAAAAAGCTAGTCCCTTAACATCATGTTTGTCAAGTGTGTATGCACACAATTACTTAAATCAAGGGACTCAATGATTCTTTTATTTTAACCGTCTTTTATTGTTACTTTTAAAAGGAAACTAGCTTTAGTAGTGGGTTGCCCTATATGTTTTCTCTTTTTGCTCTAAATAGACCATGGTTTTTGTGTGTGTGTATGTGATTAACTTTCAAAATTCATCATGACTTGAAGTGCAAGGACAGATCTAGATGTTTGTTTACCAAGCTATGTGACTTTTCCCAAAGGATCTGTACTTTATTTCCTTACAACAGCTTGAAAACCATTATTTTAAATCTTATATCACTGTGTCTTGATCCTTTTTACATTGTGTGCCATAGGCTTACCCCTGGAACGACAGAGCACCTTCATTTTTGGACAACTACTGTAATGATTTTTTTTTTTTTAAGGAAAAATGGAAGGTGCTGGGGTAATAATGGCCAGTCAACAATTATATAAAAGACTTCAAAGACTATATAGTTGTCAGTTGATGGATTTGTTTTATAGTTAAAATGTATGACTTTGTATGGGTTTCTTCAACCCTTTCTCTGCCACTGGCCACCAGAATAGCACTTTACCTTTTGGTTGGCTAGATAAGTGGCTGGCTACCTATTTCTCTCACTGTGGTGTGATTGGCTGAACAATCTTTCATTAAAAACTGAAATGTAAATTGAAGTCACATGAAAAATCACATTGTAAACTTCCAATATTTTGATTCTCTATCCATTTTTTTTTTTGTCACATGCTGAGTAAAAGTGCCTTACAATGTAAAAATTGTACAGTACTTATGTTCCCAAGTAGCATCATCATCATCTGGGTAGTAATTACATTGTGGTATTAATATTTAGGAAAACGTACCTCAGCAGTGTATTTACTGTACATCTCTTAAGTCCTTAACTGTAGTTTTAATAAGCATGACATTATTTGATGAGTATATAACATTTACATCATTTCAAAAAATACTGCCATTACTGTCTTTTATGCATATTTTAGCTTGAAATTTTGAAGCGTCCTTTTCTTTTTTCCTTTTTTTTTTCTTTTTTTTTGTTATTGATATTAAACAGTGTAATCTTTGCAAGCGTATATTGAAGATTATTCTGGAGCATTTATTGCCTTACCAGAAATGTTAGTAAGAAACGTTCTTTAGTGTAGAAAGATAGACTTGAGTTTCTATACTTTAATAAGAGCTCTTTGTTCCTGGGGTGGGGGTGGGGGTATGAATTTTACTTTCATCTCACTTTATTAAAAACCCACGACTGAAGTAAATTTTATTTCAAAGGTCAGCAATTTTAGAATTTCAGATAGTACTTGCTCAGGAGTACCTGCTACTCAAGATATTAAAAGAATGACAAGTTATATAGATCTACTGTTGAATCAGAATCTATGTACTTGAACATATGTGTGAATCTTAAAATAGTGCAAAGCAAAACAAAAAGTATCCTGGATGTTGTTGTTGCTTTTTTTAAAAGCACTTAAGTTAGACCAAGGAATACAGTTTTGTTCTAACAGACCATTTAGGTTAATTGTAAAGATAAGGAATGAATTATGGGTCAAAATCAAACATTCCTCTCATGTTATGTATATTTTGTTACTGTTATATTGGCTTTATTTTCAAAATTGTAGTTTGTAGTATTAGTTTTCTTTTATTGGTATTCTTGCATATACTATTCATTCAATAAATGAGTTATGACTTTCATATATTTGTATGTCTTTTTTGTGAAAACATAATGAAGCTTATTTGATAATAGCAATTGTTGTGTTCTTTTAGTCTTGCTTTATTTCAGGGTGAAATGCCTAGCTTGTTTAATAACTTGTCGTTAAACAAATGTATCGGAGAAAGAAAACTGAATTTGAGTTCATTTCAAAGTTTCACAATAAAAGTTTTTTCATGGAGAGAAACAGCAATCTTTTAAGTACAATAGATCTAATTACGTCTTGGGTCTTTTTATTACATGGTTCAAATACCTGAAGATTAATTTGAGTCCTCTGGAACCTAGTTAGAAGGTGAGTTTGGAAATAAACTCACCAAAATGCCTAGTACAGTTTATCTGATTGGTAATAAGGGGTCAGGCCTAATATCCTTGTAATATAGGAATTCCACCATATGGATTTAAATTTACCCCCATTACCATGGACAGCTTACTAGTATACGTCTCATATATTCAGGTGTTCATATCCAGGGCAGAATTCAAAATTTTAGTGAGTGGAATATGCTCATTCCATACACACAGTTCCTAACCTGCCTTCCTATTCAGAGAAAAAAAAGTCAAGTAACAGGTTCTGATTAATGCCCTAACTATAGAATGTAGAATTTGCTTTAGTACAAATGTTACCTAGTACTGCCTGGGGTATGTGTGTGTATGAGTGTATGTTTAAAATCCATTATTAAGTCTCATTTTAATTACTGCAATAAAAATGTGGAGATGGAGAGTTATATGGTTTTCGTTAGTTAATTGAGACTACTGACAGCTGTTTTTCTTTAGCTGCAGTCATCAGTAATTGCTGAGGTCATTCCAAAGCATAAACCTGGTAGAATTTTATAGAAAAAAATATCTGGCCAGTGAATGGCCAGTCCATTTTTTAAAAAAGAGAAATCCCCATACCCTCTTACATTTATGTCTTTGAGTCCTTGGATGTGAATGCAAAATGCTGCTTTATTTACCGACCAGTGTTATGTAATTTTGCCTTATTCAGATAACCAAAAGGTTCCCACATAAAATAGGCTTACATGAACAGGAATGGGTTAGTATAAAAACATAAATTTCTGGGGTCCACAAAAGACTCAAATCAGGACATGTTGGATCACCTTTGAAATAAGACTTGAAAAGACTAGATATTCAAGGAAGTATCAGGAGGTGGGGGGGAGACAGAAATATACTGTATATATGGACACTGGATTTAGAGCTGTCATCATTTTGATTCTATATAGTGATTTATACAAAAGGATAAGGTTTTCTGTTTCTGAGTATTTCTTAAGCTCAGAAGTATTTACAGATTGTTTTATTCGTGAAAGTAACATATAGCCATAAAAAAGAATGAAGTACTGAAAACATGCTACAATGTGGATGAACCTCAAATACATTATGCTAAGAAGCTAGGCACAAAAGGTCATCATACATTGTATAATTCCATTTATATGAAATATCTGGAATAGGTAAGTCCACAGAGATAGCAGATTAGTGGTTACAAGAGGTGGGGGATAGAGGGGAATGGGGAGTGACTGCTAATGGGTTTCTTTTGGGGGTGTTAAAAATGTTTAGATACTGGTGATGTTTGCACAACATTGTGAATATACTAAAAAGCTTGTATACTTTGAAAGGGTAAATCTTTGTGATGTGAATTTTACCTCAATAAAAAAGTAATATATGATCATTCTACAAAATTGAAACAGTGTAAAAGTAGGTAAAGCAAAATGTTAAACTCCCTCCTCCACAGTCATATTCCCCAGAAGTATTTATGTGTGTATCCTTCTAAATGCTTCTGTACATATAAAATATATACACTTCTCATTTTTTAGCCTAAGTGGGATGATTCATGCCATACCTATAGTTCCACAACGTCCCTTTTTTTTTTTTTTTTTTCACTTGAACAGCAGTTCAAGGTGTCAGTATATCTAGATTTCTCACATTTTTAGCAGCTCAATGATACTTCAGTGTATGGTTGAACTGGAATTGTTCCTATGCAAGTAATCTCTTAGGCTGAATTTCCACAAGTGGAAGTGGTAAGTAAAGGGATATGTACATTTAAAGTTTTGATAAAAATTGCCATCCAAAAAATTTGTACTGACTTAAAAGCTCATCTACAGGGATTAAGTATGCCTACCTCTCCATCCAGAAGAGTGTTTTTTAATGAAAACAGCTATAGTACCTTTTAAAAAATAAATCATATACACCCTATAGAAATTGCTGTGGGGCTTTGTTTTTGTTTTGCAGCCCATATAAACTGTATCTCAAAGTGGAATATGATCCTAAAGTATAGATCTAAAAGAATTGAAAACAAGTACTCAAACAAATAAATTATGCACACATGTTCATAGCAGCACTGGTGGAAATGAAACAACCCAAATGCCCATCGACAGATGAAAGGATAAACGTTGTATTATATGTACAATAGAATATTATTCAGCCATATGAGGGAATACATGCGACTGTGTGGGTAAACCCCGAAAACATGCTAAGTGAAAGAAGGCAGATACAGAATGTCATCTATTGTGTGAGCCCATGTACATGAGCTACCCAGAATGGGTAAATCCATGGAGACAGGAAACAGATTGGTGGTTGCCAGGGCCTAGGGGAGGAAGGAATGGGGAGTGACTGCTTAATGGAATTGGGGTTTCCTTTTGGGGTGATGAAAATGTTTTGAAACTAGGTAAAGCTGGTGGTTGCAAAAAATAGTGAATGGACTGAAGGCTGCTGAATTGTACACTTTACAATGGTTAATTTTATGTTGGGTGAATTTCACCTCAATAAAAAAAAGTTGCAAGTGAAATATGAAGTATCTTTGGGAAACTGGACACTATGTTTCATTTGTGGAAAGGTTAAGTCAAAGGTTTTGTTTCATATGTATTATTAACAATAGTAGTTGGTGAATCATTTCCCTTTCTCCTGCTTTCTGAAAAGTTACAGATTGCTCATTGCCAGATGAAGCTGCTTTTCTGTGTGCAAGGTCATATGTGGTTCTGTTCAGTGTACTTGAGGCCATCATGTACTGTTTTGTTGAAGAACTCCTATGACCTTTATCTATTGCGTGAAAGTCTAACTTATTCCCAGAACTGTGATTGTGTCTCTTAACAACTGAGCATTTACGTAAAAAGAAGATAAAACCATTTGAACTTTTCCCTTTTCAACTAATTGTTCTGTCCTTGTATGGATAAAACCTTAGACTAACCAGAAAAATTGACTTGATTTACACATAATGCTTTTTGCTCATTGCTAGAAAATTTTTTTCATTTAGTAATTTCAAGCAACATCTACCTGCATGTCTGAAAATAAATGGTTGGTAAAAACATGGATACTCAGTTATACTGACCAGTCAACATGGAAGTTTCTAAGTAAAGAATAAATTGAATGCAGTCAAGGAAGAATTGATGACACTTCATGAAAATTAGTTTTTTTTTTTCTAATATCAAAATCACATTTTGAGCTAATTAGGTATTTATAACATTGGCCAAACAACTATTTTCTTTTAAAAGACTTAAGTCAGATGTATAATGTTTTAAAAAAAATTTAATGGTGTGCCATTAACCCAAATTTTAATTGTTTTCCCTTTCCTTTTTTTTCATGTTTATTAAACATGCTATTTATTAAGCAGCAAAACAGGCTGACTACATTAGAGAGTTTGTTTGTAACTTAAAACTGCTGGTCCTGGCGGCTGCCATTATTTTCATTTCCCAGGCTAGCCAGGAAATTAATACAAAGGCTTATTTTCAAACATTCCTGATTCTTCAGTCCAATAGGCTTATGTTCTATATTTAGTATTGATTTAGTATTACCAGGAAGCAATAATTCTTTGGACCCTGGTCTCATATGTTCTTGGTTAGAGAGCAAGCACAAAAGATAAGCAGTTTCTGAAAGTTTGCAGATCAGAGAGCTAGAATTTTGGCATTCTCCTCAAATACAACATTTTTTTCTGGACAGCCCTTAGAAGATTTGTAATGAAGCATTTCAACCTAGCCAATGTGCCCAAACAGTTTAGGGCAGATAGCCAGTATGATGGGGTGGGGGTGCTGTGGAATAGGATGCAGAGAGAGGGTTGAAGAAAACATGTTGCTTAAGAAAAAGCCTTCACAGGCTTTTTCTTCGCAGGAGAGAGACTTTACTATGGTCTTTGGAGCTATTAATGTCTGGGACCACTTCATTCCGTGAAACTCGGATATGCAGCCAGCATTTGTTGGTCACTTCCTAGATTGACACAAAACCTGAAACATTCACATCTTCCTCTCCCCCCACTTTGGCACCCTCCTGGAAGCTTTCTTACCTTAATTTCCACATCTGTCCCACCTTTTCAAGACCACTCCTTTTCTGACTCTTCTCCCTACCCCTAATGTAAGTGTTCTATGGTGTTCTAGTCTTTGCCATCTTGTATTATTCTCACTTGTCACCATGATCTACTGCTACAGTTGTCACCTCTGTGTTCTGCTGGTGAGTCTCAATCCCTCTCCACAGTCTGCTCTACTCACTGAAGCTCCATGCTAAGCCTCAGCTTTGCTCCTGCAAATCTCTATCCAGTCTGCTGGCCCCTCAAACTAAATTATCCTGACCTGAATTTATCTATTTTCTCTATTTATCATTGTAATGACACCATCAGTCAATGGGGTTGCAATTGGTCTGCTTTGTTTTCCATATCCAATCACTTGCTGAGTCCCTCAGAATCTGTCACTCTGTCTTTTGAATCCATCCTCTCCATTTTACAGCTGCTAAGTTACTTTGGATTCTACTTTAAAAAGCAAGCAAACAAAAATAACACCTTTTGCCTAGATTCCTAACTTCTGCTACTGCTCTGTGCCCATGTTCCTCAGACTTTCAGTCCCTTTGTTTTCTTCACCAGGGATTTCTTGGCCTCACTTCCTTAACTACCCAGTCTGGATAAGATGGTTAATCATCTCCACTGTGTCTTGACACCACTGGTCTCAAATTCCCACTTCTCTCAACTCTCCCCTATCCTTTTACTTCCCCTCTGCTTACAGTTCTCCCCACGCTTACATCTGGGGAAGATGGCCTGCTAAAGAAAATCAGCAATGCAGATTGATGCCACCACAGATTTTTGGTGTTTAGTCTCAGGTTCTTCACATCATTCTTCAATCCTTTCACTTGTCTTTCCTGTTATACTTAGAGACGATTTCAGACAATCATCTGGACTCTAGGTTGTGGTGGCCTGGGTTCAAGTACCCATGAAACCTTGGATTCCGAGTTACTGAACCTCTCTCAGCCTCCATTATCTTTTAAATGTAGATAAAAAATATTACTTCACTCATAGACTTGTAAGGATTAAAGGAGAGGAGGCACAGGGTGAGCACTCAGTTTTGAGCAATATGATAATGAACTCACTGTTTTATAGAGAAAATTGAGGCATCAGATGTGAATTATTTCCATTTCTGGCCCCTGTCCCCCAAATATCTGCACACTTGCTTCCAGTTTCTGCATGTTCAAGGCCCCTTGTACCTCTGTACCTTGAATCCTTTCACCTCCATTGTCCCATTCATAAACACTTTCCTGGCATCCCTCTCTTCAACCCCTCCCACTTTACTTAGTTTCGCTTGTCATCCTATAACTATGCTCAAGACTCTCCCATCCCCCAATACACTGTTCACCCAAAAGCCTTAAGTAATTTCATTAACATTCTAAATACAAAGTCTAGCCAAAATGGGTTATAGGTGTAGTCTGTCCTGGGGCACAAATCCCCTCTGGCTGTGGACCTGTGAAACCTAGAGAACAAGTTATCTGCTTCCAGTATACAAAGGAAGGACAGTCATAGGGCAAACATTCTCATTCCCATAGGGAGAAATTGTAAGGAAAACAGGGGTCACTGGTCCCAAACAATTCTGAAACTCTACAGGGCAAACTCCATTAGCTTTCAAGGTCTGAGAGTCATCTATCAAATGATGTTTTCTCCTCTGGGCCTGATGGAGCAGCAGCCCCACCCCTTATGCTTGTGAAGTGACCATGCCCTCCCCCAAATACTGGGGTGAAGATTCCGTCCCCGTTAAGCATCAGGGTGGTGGTGAGACTCGGCTCCACCCTCGTCAAACTCTGGGGTGGTGGCCAGCCTCTCCACAATGCCCTAGGCATCTGAGAATATGGATGGTAATACTCTTCCTGAACAATGGGTCAGAAGGCCCACCCTCTCCAAGTGCTGGGGAATACTCACCCTTTCCACACACATGGGTCTTCTCGCTATCTAGTCTGAGAAGATGTCTTTGGTCCAGACCTCAGCTTCCATGATTCTGCCTTTGAAGTCATTTTTTCCTTCAGTTTGTCCCTATTATTCCAGGCTGGCAATGGTTCCATTCATACAAATCTCGCAAAAAAAAAAAAAAAAAAAATTGTCAGTTTCACATGGAGTACACAGGGGTCCAAACCATCAGACAAAAGAACTTTCCACAAATCCTTTCTGGATAACTGCATTTCCAGTCCTGACTTGCACTGAAATGGTTGAGTGGTCCCATGTTCAGTTAAACCCTCACATGGAGTGCTATTCTCTGAGGACTCGCTTTCCAGAAACTCGGGATTTTCCAAACCATCAATTTCTGGTTTCTTTGTGCCCAGGAATTCAGTTCTCGGCTTAACCTTTTCCACTCATATTTTACTCTAAGCTGCAAGGAGAAACCAGGCTGTACTTTCCACACTTGCTTCTAAATCTCCTCAGCTAAATATCCAACGTAATCAGCTCTCAAATTTTGCCTTCCATCTGACATCAGAATTCACTTTTGCCAAGTTCTCTGCAATTTTAAAACAAGGATCATCTTTTTTCCAGTATGCAATGACACATTTTGAAGCCTTGTTGGAAGTGCCTTTAGTGTCCATATTTCTACCAACAATATCTTCAAAGCAATCCAAGCCTTTTCTATCAAACAGCTCACAATTCCTCCAGCCTCTACCAATTACCCAATTACAAAGCCATTTCCACTTTTTTGGTATTTGCAATAGCAGCACCCCACTTCTGGCACCAAAATCTGTTTCAGTTTGCTAGGCTGCTGAAAGCAGATAAAATGGGCTGGCTTTTCACAATGGGAATGTATTAGCTTACAGTGGTGAGGCTGAGAAAAATGTCCAAATCAAGGCATCCTCAAGGCAATGCTTTCTTCCTGAAGACTGACTGCTTGTGATCTTTGGGTCCTCTGCCACATGGCAAGGTGCATGGCAGTGTCTGCTGGTCTCTCCCTTCTCTTCTGGGTTTCGTTGCTTTCAGCTTCTTGCTTCTGTAGCTTTCTTTCTCTGTGTATTCATCCTGTTTTAAAGGACTTCAGTAAGAGGATGCAGATCCATCCTGAATGAGGTGGGTCACAGCTTAACTGAAGTAGCCTCCTCAAAACATCCTACTTACAATGGGTCCACACCTGCAGGAATGGATTAACTTTAATAACATGCCTTTCTGGGGTACATATAGTATATAGTTTCAAACCACCACACTTAGCACAGGAAAGACCCCCCCCCCAGATGTAAGGATGGGGTAAACTGTAGTCACCATGGAGATAAAAAATAAAGAAAAATAAATAAAAAAGGTGGAAGAGAGTTGAAAGAAGTGGGAAGTTGAGGCCAGTGGTGTCAAGATGTAATGAAGGTGATAAACCAAATTGCTTGTGAGAAATGCCAGGTGGTAAAGACAACTCAAAGTTTGAAGCAAAAAAGCACTTGTGTAGGAAGCGAGTATAGCTCAGTGGTTTGAGTGCCTCATTCCCATGCACGAGGTCCCAGGTTCAATCCCCAGTATCTCCTTTTAAAAAATGCACTTATGTATATAAGCATACATAATTTTTACTAGTCCCCTGCTGTACATAGCTGCTATTCTGTTTCTGTATCTCTAGTTTACTTGTATTTATATTTTGTAGAAACGGTTATATATATGCAATATTACTCATTCATATTTCACATGAGGTTTCACTATGTTATACAGTCCCATGTCACATTTTTTAGTTTTGCTTCTAGTAATATACATTGTGGCAGTTTGGTTTTATTTATGAATTCCAAAAAGAGATATAGATTATGTTTGTAAACTGTTCTGTTCCTCTGGGCATGATACCCTTTGATTGTATTAAATTCAAAGGGTTTATGTTTACTTGACTAAATCAAGATTAGAGTTTTGATTTGACCATGTCATTAGGGTGACTCAGGGTTGAGTCCCCACCCGCTTGGTGAGCTATATAAATGAACAGTCACACAGAAGTAGATATACAGAAGAAGATACATGGGAATAGAGCTCCATAGACACGGCAGAGGAGAGAACTTGATCCTGGCCCTGGAGAGAGTTGAGCCATTTGCCTGATAGTTTGCAGCTGAAGAGACCAGTGCCCTGAGCAGCTAAGAAGACCCGGAAAGAAACAAGCCCTCCATCCTACAGCTAAGATCGGAAGAAGCTGGGCCCACAGAATCTTATGAGGAAGAGGAAGGCTGAACCCTTGCAGAAATTGCCTGCCATCTTGTTTCAACATGTGACAACAGACTTTGGTGAGAAAAGTAACCTTGAGTTGGACTCTTTAGGGCCTTGTAAACTGTAAGCTTTTACCCCAAATAAATACCCTTTATAAAAGCCAACAGAGGGGAAGCGGCTGTGGCTCAATCAGTAGGGCTCCCGTTTACCATATGGGAGGCCCCGGGTTCGGTTCCCGGGGCCTCCTGGTGAAGGCAGGCCCGCCCGCATGGCGTGGTTAGCTGACCCAGCGAGCACAAGCAGCAAGGGGGCGATAAATGAATAAATAAATAAAATCTTTAAAAAAAAAAAAAAAAAAAAAAGCCAACAGATTACTGGCACTTTGCATTAGCACCCCTTTGGCTGGACTAATACACATGTCCTTAGACTTTCCCTTTCAACCACTGTCAGACTCATATAATAACTCTACTAGTTATAAACACTATGATGTGCTTTCACATTTTCTATTCATTTCCAAAGATTTACAAACAACCTCTTTACCAGTTCTGCACAGATTAACCCTCAGCTTTCCATTCTCTATCCTCATCTATGTTCTGGTGACCTAGATTCTAATTATTAACTCTGTGAGTTAACACAGTATATTTAGTTCATAATAGCACACTCATACACTATTTATCCTTTTGTGTCTTGCATGCTTCACTCAGCACAATATCCTCCAAGTTCATCCATGTTGTCATATGCTTCACAACTTCATTTCTTCTTACATCTGTATAATATTCCATTGTGTGTATACACCACAGTTTGTTTATCCATTTATCAGTTGATGGACACCTGGGTTGTTCCTGTCTTTTGGCAATTGTGAATAACACCATTATGAACATCAGCGTACAGATGTCTGTTCGTGTCACTGCTCTCAGTTCTTCTGGGTATATACCTAGTAGTGGTATTGCCACGTTATGTAGCAAGTCTATATTCAACTTCTTTAGGAACTGCCAAACAGTCCTCCACAGTGGCTGTACCAATTAGTGTCACTCAACAGTGAATAAGCATTCCTATCTCTCCACATCCTCTCCAACACTTGTAGTTTTCCAATTTTTTAATAGTGGCCATTCTAATAGGTGAGAAATATCTTATTGTAGTTTTGATTTGCATTTCCCTAATCACTAGTGATATTGAACGTTTTTTTCATGTGTGTTTTTTTACCATTTGTATTTCTTCTTTGGACAAATGTCTATTCAAGCCTTTTGCCCATTTTTTAATAAGGTAATTGGTCTTTTTGTTGCATTGTAATATCTCTATATATCACAGATATTAAATCCTTATCAGATATGTGATTTCCAAATATTTTCTCCTTTTAAGCTGGCTGCCTTTTTACCCTTTTAACAAAGTCCTTTGAGGTGCAAAACTGTTTAATTTTGAGGAGGATCCATTTATCCATTTTTTCTTTTGTTGCTCAAGATTTGGATATAAGGTTTAAGAAACTACCGCCTACCACAAGATCTTGAAAATGTTTTCCGACATTTTCTACTAGGGGTTTCATGTTTGTAGCTCTTATATTTAGTTCCTTAATCCATTTTGAGTTAATTTTTCTTTTTTTTTTTTTTAATAGACTCTTCTGGCCCAACTAGGAGGACTTGAAAACCTTGTCAAAGATCACTTGACCATGGATGTGAGGGTCTTTTTCTGAGTTCTTTTTTTTTCCCTGAGTTCTAAATTTGGTTCCATTGCTCAGTCTGTCTTTATGCCAGTACCATGCTGTTTTTTACCACCGTAGCTGGAGTAATATACTTTAAAGTCAGGAAGTGTGATTCCTACAACTTCGTTCTTCTTTTTAAAGACATTTTTTTTTGGCTATTCAGGGCCACTTACCCTTCCAAATAAATTTGATAATTGGCTTTTCCATTTCTGCAAAAAAAGTTGTTGGGATTTTTTGGGATTGCATTGAATCTAGTTTGGTTATAATTGACAACTTAACGATATTTAGTCTTCCAGTCCATGAACACAGAATGTCCTTCCATTTATTTAGGTCTTCTTTTAGCAGTATTCTGTAGTTTTCTGAATATAAGTCCTTTGTGTCCTTGCTTTAGTTTATTCCTAAATATTTGATTACTTTAGTCACTATTGTAAATGGAACTTTTTTCTAATTTCCTCCTCAGATTGCTCACCAGTAGTGTATAGAAATGCTACTGATTTTTGTGTATTAATCTTCTATCCTGCCACTTTGCTAAACTCATCTATTAGTTCTAGTAGCTTTGTTGTGGATTTTTCAGGAGATTCTAGATATAGGATCCTATCATCAATGAATAGTGAAAGTTTTACTTCTTCCTTTCCTATTTGGGTACCTTTTATTTCTTTATCTAGCCTAATTGCTCTAGCTAGAACTTCCAGCACAATATTGAATAACAGTGGTGACTTTGGGCATCCTTGTCTTTTTCCTGATCTCAGCAGGAAAGCTTTCAGTCTTTCACTGTTGAGTACAATGCTAGCTGTAGGTTTTTCATATATGCACTTTACCATATTGAGAAAGCTTCCTTCTATTCCTATCTTTTGGAGTGTTTTTTTTTTTTTAACCAAAAAAGCATGCAGTATTTTGTGAAACGCCTGTTCTGCACCAATTGAGAGGATCATGTGATTTTTCTTCAGTTAATGTGGTTTTTAACACTAATTGGTTTTCTTGTGTTGAACCACCCTTGCATACCTGGGATAAAACCCACTTGATTGTGGTGTATAATTCTTTTAATGTGCTTTTGGATTCGGTTTGCAAGTATTTTTTGAGGATTTTTGCATCTATATTCATTAAAGAAATTGTTCTGTAATTTTCTTTTTTCATAGTATCTTTGTCTGGCTTTGGTATTATGGTGATGTGGGAGTCATAGAATGAGTTTGGTATCATCCTTTCCTGTCAGTTTTTGGAAGAGCTTGAGCAAGATTGGTATTAGATCGTCTTTGAATGATTGGTAGAATTCACCTGGAAGCCATATGGTCCTGGGCTTTTCCTCTTTGGGAGGTTTTTGATGACTGTTTCAATCTCTTTACTTGTGATTGGTTTGCTCAGGTCTTCTAGGGTCAGTGTAGGTTGTTTGTGTGAGTCTAGAAATTAGTGCATCTCGTCTACATTGTCTAGCTTTTTGGCATACAGTTGTGCTTAGTATCCTTTTATGATCTCTCTTATTTCTATGGGGTCAGTGGTAATGTCGTCCCCCCCCAGTTCTGATTTCATTTATTTGCATCTTCTCTCTTTTTTTTCATTGTCAGTCTAGCTAAGGGTTTGACAATTTTGTTGATCTTCTCAAAGGACCAACTTTTGGTTTTTTTTATTTGCTCTATTGGGTTTTTGTTCTTGATTTCATTTATTTCTGCTCTGATCATTACTATTTCTTTCCTTTGGCTTGGTTAGGGATTAGTTTGCTGTACTTTTTCTAATTCCTCCAGATGTGTAGTTAGATATTCAGTTTTAACTCTTTGTGTTGGGTTGTTTTTTTTTATGTAACACTTGAGAGCTATGAATTTCCCTCTCAGCACTGCCTTTGCAGTTTCCCATAGGTTTGATATGTTGTGTTCTCATTTTCATTTGTCTCAAGATATTTGCTGAATTCTCTTGCAATTTCTTCTTTGACCCTCTGATTATTGAAGAGTGTGTTGTTTAATCTCCATATATTTATGAATTTTTCTTTTATCTGTCCATTGATTTCCAGCTTCATTCCATTATGATAAGAAAGAGTGTTTTGTATAATTTCATTCTTTTTAAATTTATTAAGACATGTCTTGTGACCCAACATATGGTCTATCCTGAAGAAAGATCCATGGGCACTTGAAAAGAATGTATATCCTGCTGTTTTGAGGTATAAAGCTCCATAAATGTCTGTTAGGCCTAGTTCATTTATCATATTATTCAAGCTCTCTGTTTATTTATTCTCTGTCCAGATATTCTATCCAATCCTGAAAGTGTTGTATTGAAGTCTCCAAATATTAATGTAGAGACATCTATTTCTCCCTTCATTTCTCCATTCAGTTTTGCCAGTGTGTGCCTCGTCTATCTTGGGGCACCCAGGTTAGGTGCGTAAATATTTATTATAGTTATTTCTTTTTGGAGAATTGCCCCTTTTATTAATATATAATGACCTTCTTCATCCCTTATAACAGTTTTGCATTTAAAATCTATTTTGTCCAATATATTATCACTACTCCAGATCTTTTTTGGTTACTATTTGTGTGGAATATCTTTTTCCAGGATTTCACTTTCAACCTGCTTATGAACTTACGTCTGAGGTGAGTTTCTTGTAGACAGCATATAGATGGCTCATATATATATATATTTTTATTTATTTTTATTGTGAGTAAAAATCAAAATTCTCACAATACATACAAACATTTGCAAAATGATATATAAATATATATGCATATATGTGTATTTGCTTACAAAAATGTTATTTATATATATATATACATATATTTTAAGAGGTGCTTAGATTACCCAAAATATTACACGGAACCCACTGGGATTCCCATGTTGCCCACCTCCCACACCTCCCACCACATCCCATATCTGTTCTATTAG
Source organism: Tolypeutes matacus (assembly GCA_026826555.1). Lineage (NCBI taxonomy): Eukaryota > Metazoa > Chordata > Mammalia > Cingulata > Chlamyphoridae > Tolypeutes > Tolypeutes matacus. The sequence goes on from JAKSZT010054140.1 coordinate 5,422,536, forward strand.
TCTATGCCTTTTGATTGGGGACTTCAAGCCATTAACATTCAGTGTTATTGCTGTAAAGGCATTACTTCGTCCATTTTATCCTTTGACTTTCCATTGTCATATCTTACTATCATCTGTCTTTTTTACCCATTAATTTACACTTCCTAATAATCTTCATTTCTACATTCTTCTCCAAATATTTCACCCTTGTTTTTTTTTCCTTTCACCTTGCACACTCCCTTTAGTATCTTATAATTCTAGTCTTTTGGTAACATACTCTCTCAGTTTTTCTTTGTCTGTGAAGACTTTAAACTCACCCTCATTTTTGAAGGGAAGTTTTGCTGGATGCAGAATTCTTGGCTGGCAGTTTTTCTCTTTCAGTACCTTAAATACTCCATACCAATATCTTCTCTCCTCCATGGTTTCTGATGAGAGGTCAGCATTTAATCTTATTGAGTTTCCCTTGTTTGTGATGCTTTGCTTTTCTCTTGCTGCTTTCAGAATCCTCTCTTTATTTCTGATATTCTGAAGAGTAGGAGTCTTGGAGCAGGTCTGTTCAGATTTATTCTGTTTGGGGTACATTGTCCTTCTTGGATATTGATATTTATGTCTTTCATAAGGGTTAAGAAGTTTTCCGTCATTATTTCTTCAAATATTCTCTCTGCCCCTTCTCCATTCTCTTCTCCTTCTGGTACACCAATAATGCATATATTTGTGCGTTTCACAATGTCATTGAATTCCCTGAGACCCTGTTATATTTTTTCCATTCTTTTCTCTTTCTTTTCTCCTGTCTTTTCCAGTTCAGATGTTCTGTCCTTGAGTGCTCTACTTAGGAATCTTCTCTGCAGATGGGAAGTCTCCTCCTTCCATTCCTTTAAGGATGTTGCAGGATGCTCTTCTGGTCTCCTGGAACCCCCAAACAGGTGATTTAGATAGCTCTGGATGATTACTAACTGCCCTGTAGCACTAGCTGATTCTAGGAGTTCCTAACTCTGCCACCATCTTGCTGGCTGTCTCGTCCCTCAGCTTTTGTTTATCTGGGGATGTCTTAATCTGTCCCGCATTTTGGAAAGGCAATTTTGTCAATGACAGAATTCCTGGTTGGCACTTTTTTGCTTTCAGCACTTAAAGTATGCCATCCTCCTGCCTTCTTGCCTCCATGGTTTTCAATGAGAAATCAACACTTAATGTTATTGAGGGCCCCTTATGACATGTTGCTTGTCTCAAGGCTTTCAGAATTCTCTTTCTTTGGCATCTGACAATTTTATTATAATATGCAGTGGCATGGGTCTATTTGGGTTTATCCTGTCTGGAGTTTGTTGAGCATCTTAGATGTGTATATTCATGTCTTTGTTAAATTTAGGACGTTTTCAGCTATTATTTCTTTGAATATTCTCTCTGCTCCAGTCTCTCTTCTTCTGGGACTCCACAGTGTATTTATTTGTATGTTTGATGGTGTCTCACAGGTTGCTCAAACTCTGTTCACTTTTCTTCACTCTTTCTTTCTGCTCCTCAGACATTCTTTCCACTCAAGTTCACTGATTCTTCTGCCAGCTCCTGTCTTTGTTGTACCCCTCTAGGGAATTTAAAATTTCTGTTACTATGGTCTTCAGCTCTGTTTGGTTCCTTTTCATAATTTTCATCTCTCTATTGATATTCTCTTTGTGTCCATCTATTGTACTCCTCATTTCTTTTAGTTCTTTGTCCACATTTTCCTTTTGCTCTTTGAACATTTTTTTCCCTTTTTTTTTTTTCTTTTAGGACCTTTTTTTTTTTTTTAAGTCTTTGTCTAGTATATCCCGGGTCTGCTCAACCTCATTGATGGTTTCTAATGCTTTAATCTTCTCCTTTGCCTGGGCATCACTTCCTATTTCTTTGTATGTTTTGTAATATTTTGTTGGAACCTCAACACTTTGCTATTTTAATGTGTTATCACAAGAATTTATACTATGAGGTATCTGGTCCTTAAACTTGTATCCAGCTAGTATTGTGACAGAGCTTTCTTTGAATGCCAGGAGGAAAGAAAGAGAGAGAGAAGAGAAGGAAGAAAAGAAAACACTTTTCCCAGTCTTTGCAGATTGACCTGTGTGAGTGTTCTCCTTCAGAGTTTATCTATACAATGATTTTAGGGAATAGCTCCAGGTCAAAGTATAGGGGCCTCCCTGATCTCTTCTGGTCTGCATCTTTTCTTGGGCATGCACATGTGGCCCTAGGGATTTCCCTTTTACAGGGATAGAATGGCCCCTCATCTATAGTAAACGTTTCCTTACTGTCCGAGGTACTGCATTGTATGTCTTACAGCCAGCAATCCCTTGCCCTAGGCTGCCACTACCTGACTGCTCTTCCACAGTGTTCTATAGGAGAGCTCTTTGAGGTGCTTTCTATATACAGGGCAACTTCTGGGACAGTGAGCCTGCAATGAGTGCCCTGGATAAGTCCATCAGTCCACCACCAGAAAGTGTAGGCCAGATATACATGCTCCAAGAATGTGTACAAGTGTTACTCTGCTCCCTCCAGATCTGGAACCAGAGATCCACACAGGGAGCCCAGGCTGGCTTTACGTTGAGCCGGTGAAGAGGATGGGGGAGGGACCAACCAGGGCACCAAGAGATCCTACCACTTTTAAAAAAAAATCAATTTTATTGAAACATATTCATAAGCCATACAGTTTATCTAGAGTGTACAATCATTGGCATTTGGTATAATCACAGTGTTGTGCATTTATCACTTCAATCAACATAAGAGCATTTTCATTACTCCAAAAAAAAGGAAAGGATAAAAACAAAAACAAATACACACAAAGGAAAGAAAAAACAAAAAACAGCAAAAAAGAAAATAACAAAGAAAAACAAAAAAAAAAAAAAAAAAAAGAAAGAAAAACAACACACAAAAAAAAACTCAAAAAAACCCTACCCCTTAGTAGTCACCTCTCAATCTCTCTATCCATCCCCTGCCATACATAACTGCTAATCTATTTCCGACTCTGTAATATATTTGTATTTACACTTTGCATAGATGGAGTCAAACAATATGTACTACTTTTTTCTAGTTTCTTTCACATAGCATGCTTCCTTCTTTTACCATTGATGGAAGATTATTAATATATTACTATACACTACTGTCCATAGCTTGTTTTGGTTGTATTTTTGCCCAAATATCACCCTAGTAGTAACCTCTTATAACATTGATGTACATTTGTTCTGTTTCAGGGAAAAACATTCTTATATTAACCATACTCCTTTTTCACAAGAGGGTTTGCTATGCTGTACAGTCCCATGTTTCATTTTTTTAGCTTTCCTTCTAGAGATATACATTATCCTTAGACATTTCCTTTCAACCACTATCATACCCATATATTAGCACTACTAATTACAAACCCTATAATGTGCTTTCACCATTTCTATTCATTTCCAAACATTTATAACCTTTTTACCAATTCTTAACAAATTATCCCTCGGCTTTCCATTCTCTAAACCATGTTCTATTTTCTGGTGACTTATATTCTAGCTATTCAATTTCAGCCTATTTGCATCCTTGGAGCTTAGGTGAGGCTCCTGCAGACAGCATATGCTTTCTCTCTTTTTTTTTTTTTTTGTTATTTTTTTATCATTTCTGCAGACAGCATATGGATAGCATGTGTTTTTTTATCCATTCTATAAGCCTATGTCTTTTGATTGGGGAGTTTAATCCATTTCCATTAACATTCATTGTTATTACTGTAAGGCATACTTGCTTCAACCATTTTATCCTTTAGCTTTCATATGTCATATCTTATTTTTGCCTCGCTTTTTACCCTTTTGATTATCCTTTCTGCTAGTCTTCATTTCCACCCTCTCCTCCAAGCCACTCTCTCCTGTCTTTTCTTTTTTGGCAGCAGAACTCCCTTTACTATTTCCTGCCAAGACAGATTCTTGTTTACAAACTCTCTTAGTTTCTGTTTATCTGTGAATATTTTAAATTCACCATCATATTTGAAGGACAGTTTTGCCAAATAAAGAATTCCTGGCTGGCAATTTTTCTCTTTCAGTATCTTAATTATACCATACCACCTCCATGGTTTCTGAAGAGAAATCCACACTAAGTCTTACCGGGTGTCCCTTGTATGTCATGTTTCATTTCTCCCTTGCTGCTTTCAGAATTTTCTGTTTATCTTTTGCATTTGACATTCTGAGTAGTATGTGTCTTGGAAGAGGTCTATTCAGATTTATTCTAATTGGAGTACACTGTGCTTCTTGGACATGTATATTCACGTTGTTCATGAGAGCCGGAAAATTTTCAGCCATTATTTCCTCAAATACTCTTTCTGCTCCTTTTCCCTTCTTATCTCCTTCTGGAACTCCCATGACATGTATGTTGGTGCACTTCATGCTACCATTAAACTCCCTGAGCCCCTGCTCAATTTTTTCCATTCTCTTCTTTCTCTGTTCTTCTCTCTTTTCACTTTCAGCTGTTCTATCCTCTACAGCATGGATCCTTTCTTCTATAATTTCAAATCTGCTGTTGTATGCCTCTTTTGTATTTTTAATCTCATCTATTGTGTCTTTCATTTCTCATAAGCTCTGTTATTTTTCTTTTTTTAATTTATTTTTTTATTTTAAAAAAAATACTTAGATTACATAAGTGTTACACAAAAAATATAGGGCTTCCCATATGCCCCACTCCCCACACCTCCGATACCCTCCCACATAAACAACATCCTTCATTAGTGTGGCACATTCATTGCAATTGAAAAACACATCCTCAGGCATTGCCACTGAGCATGGACCATAGTTCACATTGTAGTTTATACTCTCCCACACAATTCTGCAGGTTATGGGAAGATATAAAGTGGCCTATAACTGTCATTGAAATGTCATTCAGGATGATTCCCAAGTCCTGAAAAAGCCCCTGTATTACACCCGTTTTTCCCTCTCCCTGCCCCAGACCCTCCAGTGGCCACTGCCTCCACATCAATGTTGTAATTTTTTCCATTGCTAGAATCCCAATAAGTCTGTAGTAGATACCAGTGCGTCTACTCTAGTCCATAGTCCATTCCCCAATCCTGAGAATTCTGGGATGGTGATGTCCACTCCACCTCTAATTGAGAGGAGGCTTCGATCCCGTACAGCCAATGGATGTGACTCTCTTGCTTGCAGTTATTGGCTCTCTCATTTCCTTGGTGTGGTGGTTGTTAATCCTCACCTCCTTGTTAGTTGTCCTGGGTGAATGCAATGAACTGGAGAGTAGGTGTTGCAACTCTGCTGAGGCTCAGGGCCCAGATGGTACATGGACTGGTCAAAGATTCCAGTTTCTTGGACGTACACCTCAAAACTCCAGCACCAAGTATAGGTTTAAATAGAAAGGACAGATTAGCCATGTGTAGGGAAGCCATACTGAGTCCAACTCTGTCACTCAGAAGCACAAACTCCAAAGTAGGGCCCACTGGCAAGGCCCCCAAAATCCAGACCTATCTGCCCTGACCTTAGGACCTGGGTGTCTCCAGAGCCCCACTATTTTGGGTAGTATCTACTTTGGCAGACTATGAGATCCTGCTGAAACATGCATGAGTATTACCTCTGGGATGACCTCTTGACTCACTTTGAAGTCTCTTAGCCATGTAAATTCATTTGTCTTTACCTTTTTCCTCTTTTATTTGAGATCTTTTTCCAGTTGCATTGCCAGTTGGTGCTTGGTAGTAATCCCTGGGTGCCAGGGAGGCTCATCCCTGGGAGTCATGTCCCATGCTGGGGGAATGTAATGCATTTATATACTGATTTTGGCTTAGAGAGAGGCCACATTTGAGCAACAAGGAGGCTCTCAGGAGGCAACTCTTAGGCACCCTACAACACTAGGCTAAGTTTCAATTTCAAGAGCAAAGGCTCACAAACATAATCGTCAATAGCAATGGCCCATCAGTGGACCATCCTCCCTCACCAGTCATTGCCCCTGTATTTGGGGGACTGTTGCTGCTCCATTAGAGAACAATGCAGCGCTCTCCAGGATGGTAATTCAATATTCTCTTTGTTATTGTGTAAATCTCCACCCATTGTGACAATGCCCCATTAACATTTGAACACATTTATATACCTTATATGTATGTCCAGGTGAACTTCCTCCCATGTATCCTCCATCACTGACACCCCACACCAATGATCCTCCCCTGCCCCAGTAGTAACTCTTCTGTGATCCAAAGCTTCTTCAAAATGAAGCCAATAAAATAGCCAAATACAATTAATATGAAAATGAAATAATAATGATAGGTTTAAATATAATAAAATACATAAATTTTTTAAAAAACTAAAAATAAAATAAAGATTGGGACATTAAAAAATAATGAAAAATATTTTTAAAATATTTTTTATATTTTGCCTTTCATCACTGTAATATCTTTCGTCATGTATGTAGATTGACATCTTCTTCCATTTATTCCCCAGAGTCTTACTTATTTTCATTTTGTTTTCAAAGAAGTTTTAGGTCACGGTAAAGTCACATACAGAATACAAGGGACTCCCATATACCCAACATCCTCCCCCTTTTCCCCCCTCCTCTATTGATAACTTTTTATACGTGAATGGTACCTTTGTTACAACTGATATACAAATAGTGAAACATAGCTACTAACCATGGTCAATGGTTTACATTATGGTTTACATTTTAGACCATACACTTTTATAAATTTTGATGGTATTTAACATGGCCTGTGTCCATCATTGCAAGATCATGTAGACACTTCCATTGCCCACTAAATACCCCATGTTCCATCTATTCTATTCCTCCTTCTCCCTCCCCTCGGGGGCCCATGGCAACCCCCCGGCTTAACAACACTGAGGTCTTGACACACTGGTTTGTCCTCCCCTATTAGGAACCATCCATGCTCTTGAGAGACCCCTGCCCCTCTGTCTGTGAACATATCGGTCCTCCCCAGGATGGGAGTCCAACTCCTTCCTACTCATTATGTGGGTCTTCACCCACTGATACAATACATTTTGACAAAATGATCACTTACACACTCCCTAGAAGCCTGCTCCAGGTGTGCCCTGTCCTGAATGCCACCCCCCATCCAGTAACCCTTTCTTGTCATATTGCCATAAGAGTGTTCCCAACTTTGTACTTTCAACCACATACCCCCCAATCCCTGGTGTTCACCTGGTCCCTCCCCCAGCCCTCCCCCCAGTTCCATGGACCTTCCAACCACCCTCCCCAATCTACCCACCTGTCAAACCTGCACTTCTCAACCCAATAGTATCACTACTCTCCGGTCATATCCTTTCAATGCCCAACGACACACTTTCACCTTATCATAAATTAAGTCTAGATGGGCATTGGCTCACAACCTTCTTCTCCCTTTCTATTTCCTGTAAACCTATCTTCCAGACAATAGCTCTCTGAGTCTACTCAATTTACTTAATTCATATCAGTGCGGTCATGTAATATTTGTCCTGGTCCCTGGCTTGCTTCACTCAACATAAGGTCCTCAAGATTCATCCATGTTATCCCATGTGATAGCACTGTATTCCTTCTTATAGCTGAGTAATATTCCATTGTATGTATGTACCACATTTTGTTTATCCACTCATCTGTTGATGGGCATTTGGGTTGATTTCAACTTTTGGCAACAGTGAATAATGCCGCTATGAACATTGGGGTGCATATGTCTGTTTGTGTCCTTGCTTTCAATTCTTCTGGGTATATACCCAGCAGTGGAATTGCTGGCTCATATGGCAGTTCTACAGTTAGTTTTTTGAGGAACCGCCAAACTGTCCTCCACAATGGCTGGACCATTCTATATTCCCACCAGCAGTGGATGAGGGTTCCCATTCCTCCACATCCTCTCCAGCACTTATAGTCCTCTGTTTTTTTAATAGCTACCAGTCTAATGGGTGTAAGATGGTATCTCATTGTAGTTTTGATTTGCATTTCCCTAATAGCTAGTGATGTTGAGCATTTTTTCATGTGCTTTTTAGCCATTTTTATATCTTCCTTGGAGAAGTGTCTTTTCAAGTTGCTTGCCCATTTTTAAAATGCATTTTTTGTCTTTTATTTTCGAGGTGTAGGATTTCTTTTTATATGCTGGATATTAGGCTCCTATCAAATATATGGTTGCCAAATATTTTCTCCCATTGGGTAGGCTGCCTTTTTACTTTCTTGATAACCTCCCTTGAGGGCAAAAGTTTTTAATTTTGAGGAGATCCCATTTATCTATTTTTTCTTTTGCTGCTCGTGCTTTGGGTGTGAAGTTCATAAAACCATTTCCTATTTCAAGGTCCTGTATATGCTTCCCTACATTATCTTCCAAGGTCTTTATCATCTTGGCTCTTGTATTTAGATCTTTGATTCATCTTGAGTTGATTTTTCTATAAGGTGAGATGTTGTTCCTCTCTCATTCTTTTGTATATGGATATCCAGTTCTCCAAGCACCATTTGTTGAAGAGGCCATTCTCTCCCAGTTGAGTGGATTTGGTGGCCTTGTTGAATATCAGATAACTGTGTATGCAAGGATCCATATCAGAACTCTCAATTTGGTTCCATTGGTCAGTATGTCTATCCTTCTGCCAATACCATGCTTTTTTTTTTTTTTTTTTTTACCACTATAGCTTTGTAGTATGTTTTAAAGTCAGGTAGTGTGATTCTTCCAATTTCATTTTTCTTTTTCAATATGTCTTTGGCTATTCGGGGCCTCTTGCCCTTCCAAATAAATTTCATGGTTTTTCCAATTCAGCAAAAAATGCTGTGTTGATTTTTATTGGGATTGCATTAAATCTGTAGATTAGTTTGGGTAGTATAGACATCTTAATGATGTTTAGCCTTCCTAGCCATGAACAGGGAATATTCTTACATTTATTTAAGTCTTCTTATATTTCCTTTAACAATGTTGTATAGTTATCTGTGTATAAGTCATTTACATCTTTAGTTAAATTTATTCCTAGGTATTTGATTCTTTTAGGTACTATTGTAAATGGTATTTTTTTTACTGATTTCCTCCTCAGATTGCTCATTATTGGTGTACAGAAATGCAACTGATTTTTGCGCATTGATCTTATAGCCTGTGATTTTACTGAACTCATTTATAAGTTCTAGAAGCTTTGTTGTAGATTTCTCAGGGCTTTGTATATATAGGATCATGTCGTCTGCAAATAGTGAAATTTTTACTTCTTCCTTTCCAATTTGGATGCCTTTTATATCTTTTTCTTGCCTCAGTACTCAAGCAAGTACTTCTAACACAATGTTAAATAGGAGCAGTAATAGTGGACATCCTTGTCATGTTCCCAATCTTAGAGGGAATGCTTTTAGGATTTCACCATTGAATATGATGTTAGCTGTGGGTTTTTCATATATACCCTTTATCATGTTCAGAAAGTTTCCTTCTATTCCTATCTTTTGCAGTGTTTTTATCAGGAAGGGGTGCTGTATTTTGTCGAATGCTTTTTCTGCATCTGTGGAGGCGATCATGTGATTTTTTTCTCTTGATCTGTTTATGTGCTGTAATACATTGATTTTCTTATGTTGAAACATCCTTGCATACCCGGGATGAAACCCACTTGGTTATTGTATTAGTCAGCCAAAGGGGTGCTAATGTGAAATACCAAAAATGGGTTGGTCTTTATAAAGGGTATTTATTTGGGGTAGAAGTCCACAGATACCAGGCCATAAAGCATTAAGTTTCTTCTCTCACCAAAGTCCATTGCCACGTGTTGGAGCAAGACAGCTGCCGATGTTTGCCAGGGCTCAGGCTTCTTGGGTTCCTCTCTTCCCGGGGCTGCGTTTGTCTCTGAGCTTAGTGACTCTGTTTCCTCCACAAGGTCAGCTGTAGACTTTCAGGCGAATGGCTCACTTCTCTTCTCCTGAGGCCTTCTCTCCAACATCAAAACTCCAACATCGAAACTGCTTCTCAAAAACTGCTCTCTCTGTCCTTTGCCTTGCCTTTTATATTCGATTCCCCCATCCACCAAGGGGTGGGGCTCAGTGCCCTACTGACGTGGCCCAGTCAACACCCTAATCATAACTTAATCATGCCCAGATTAACAGATCAGTTTACAAGCATGATCCAATTATATTTTTGGAATTCATAATTACATCAAATTGCCAAACGGCTACAGTCATGGTGTATAATTCATTTGATGTGTTGTTGAATATGATTAGCAAGTATTTTGTTGAGGAATTTAGCATCTAGGTTCATTAGAGAGATTGGTCTGTAATTTCCTTTCTTGTGGCGTCTTTGATTGGCTTTGGTATTAGGGTAATGTTGGCATCAGAGAATGAGTTAGGCAATGTTTCTTCTAGTTCTATTTTTTGGAAGAGTTTAAGCAGGATTGGTGTTAGTTCTTTCCAGAATGTTTGGTAGAATTCACCTGTGAAGCTGTCTGGTCCTGGGCTCTTTTTAGTTGGGAGGTTTTTAATGACTGATTCTAACTCTTTTCTTATAATTGGTCTGTTGAGTTCATCAATTTCTTCTTTCATCAATGTAGCTGCTTGTGAGTTTCTGGGAATTTGTCCATTTCCTCTAAATTATCCTTCTTGTTGGCATATAATTTTTCAAAGTATCCTCTTATGATACTCTATTTCTGTGGGGTCAGTGATGATATCCCCTTCCTTGTTGCTTATTTTATATATTTGCATCTTCTCTCTTTTTTTCTTTGTTAATCTAGCTAAGGGTTTATCAATTTTATTGATCTTCTCTAAGAACCAGTTTTTGGTTTTGTTTATTTTTTCTTGTGCTTTCTTATTTTCTATTTCATTTAGTTCTGCTCTAATCTTTGTTATTTCATTCTTTCTACTTCCTTTGGGGTTAGTTTGTAGTTCTTTTTCTAATTCCTTCAGGTGTGCAGTTAGGTCTTCAATTTTAGCTCTTTCTTCTTTTTTGATATATGCATTTATGGCTATGAATTTCCCTCTCAGTACAGCTTTTGCTGCATCCCATAGCTTTTGATATATTGTGTTGTCATTTTCATTCGTTTCAAGGTAGTTACTGATTTCTTTTGAGACATGCCTGAGCCATGTCTTTCTTTTTCTTAGTATGGCTTGTAATTTTTTTGCTGATTTCTAGGCATCTGATCATGATGGTGAGTTTATTCTGATGGTCAATTTCTCTCTTTTGCCTAGGGGTTTATGGTTAAGTAGCTGTGTGCTACCACTGTTCTTTTTCTTTTCTTTCTTTCTTTTCTTTTTTCTTTCTTTTTTTTTTTTTTTTTTTTTTTTTTTTTTTAGGTACCAAGGCTGGGGATTGAACCCAAGACCTCATGTGTGGGAAGCCAGTGCTCAACCACTGAGCCACATCAGCTGCCCTGAGTTGGTTTTTTCATTTGCTTTTTGTTTTTTGTTGTTGTTGTTTGTTTTTAGGAAGTACCAGGGACTGAACCCAGGACCTCCCATGTAGGAAGCAAGCACTCAACCACTTGAGCCACGTCTGCTCCCCTTTCACTCTACTTTTTTTTGAAGGTTTATTTATTATTTTATTTATTTATTTATTCCCTGCTCCCCTCATTTTTTGCATGCGCTGTCTCCTCTCTGTGCCTGTTCATTGTGTGCTCATCTTCTTGTTTTCAAGGAGGCACAAGGAACTGAACCCGGGATCTCCCATGTGGTGGGGAGGTGTCCAAAGGCTTAAGCCACCTCTGCTCATGCTTGATGTGCCTCTCATTGTGTTTCCTCATTGTGTCTCTTCATTACATCATCTTGTTGCATCAGTGTGCCATTCCAGCCTGTCATATCAGCTTGCTATCTTGCTCATTGTATTAGGCAGCCAAAGGGGTGCTGATGCAAATTAACAGAAATAGGTTCTTTTTTTAAAATTTATTGAAATATATCACTCATACATGAACATACATAAACAATAAGTGTATAGTAATAGTTGTGAACTTACTAAACAAACATACATAACATCATACAGGGCTTTCATACCTCACCCTACCACCAATACCTTGCATTGTTATGAAACATTTTAACTAATGATTAAAGAGCATCCTCAAAATATTACTACTAACCAAAGTATTTTCCCCAAACCCACCCTATTATTATTATTTATATCATTTATACATGAACATACATAAACAAAAAATGTATAGTAAAAGTTGAACTTACAAAGCAAACGTTCATAACATCATAAAGGAGTCCCATACATCAACCCTCCATCAACACTTTGCATTGTTGTGAGACATTTGTTCAAGTTATGAAATAATATTGTCAAAATCTTATTACTAATTATTATCCTTATCTTACATTTGGTGTATTTTTCCCCCAACCCACCCTATTATCATTTTTAAATATATTTTTATGACAAAAGTTGTAAACTTACAAAACAATCATGCACACATGCAGAATTCCCAAACAACACCCCTCTATCAACACACCACACCACGATGGAACATTTATTACAGATTATGAGATAATATCATCCAATTATTACCAGTTCCACAACATACATTTGGCACACATTTTCCATACTCCCCCATTGTCAACACAGTACATCTTTGGCATAGATGTAAGAATATTACACTATTACTGTTAACCACACTCCATAGGTCACTCCAGTTGTATTTTTCCCATGCTTCTCCACATTCCCACCACCCTACAATACTGATGTAGGTCTGCTCTAGCTCACAAAGGACACTCTTGCATCTGTACCATCAACCACTATTCTCATCCACGTCTGGGTTTACTGTGCGAGTCAGTCCCTAGATTATTCTCTAGCTTTCTGTCAACTGGCATTTACATCCCTAGACTAACATTTTCAGCCACATCCCCATTTATAAACCAGCTGTTACTTACTATAATGTGTTACCATCAACTCTACATTTCCACACTTTTACAGTAAAGCTAATTAAAACTTCTACATACATTAAACATCAGTAGTCCATCTCAGTCCTCCTGTTATCTCCTTTAAGAATCCACCACCTACCCTTAGGTCTTGAAGATATTTTCCTACATTTTCTTCTAGAAGCTTTATGGT
>JAKSZT010054140.1:5435539-5452800 GCA_026826555.1 Tolypeutes matacus
TTTTTGCTTTTTTTTTTTTTTTTTTTTTTTTTTTTTTGAGACTCTGGATACTTTTACAGTTTAATTTGCAAAAAGAATTTTTATAACAAATTGTTTTTAACCAAATCATATCTTGAAAACTGTTTATATAGAAAACCCAGGGAATAAAGTAAACTGCTCACTGTGGAAGGCCTTAAATTACATTATTACAGTAGAAAATACAGGAGGTAGAAGATAACTGAAAAGACAAATGCAACATTAGATTAAAATCTATAGCTCCTGTAGCTACTTAAAACATGGTTTTAGAAACTAAACCCAACATTTTCAGTAACCATAGAAACAATTAAAATAAAATTTGCCATGAAAGCCCTTATATCATGCTCGATATAGGGAGGTAGGAAGATGTAAGAACCAGGACACATGAGACATGACATTTTATCTACAACTCCTGTTTGCTTTACTGAAGGTGTAGTTTCAAAATTCAGTCCCCTTCTTCAGCTTCAGACTCAGATTCTTCTTCAGCATTTTTGAGCCACTCTACAAACTTTTTCATTTGCTCAAGGAAGACACTTTTCCCCTTGGTTCTTGCTTTTATATTTAGTTTTTTAATTCATTTTGAGTTAATTTTTCTATAGGGGTCCTCTTTCCTTCTTTTGCTATGGATATCAAATTTTCTCAGCACCATTTGTTGAATGGACTGTTCTGCCCGAGCTGGGTGGGATTGACAGGCTAGTCAAAAATCAATTGACCATAGATGTGAGGGTCTGTTTTTTAACCATCAATTCAGGTCCATTAGTCTATGAGTCTGTCTTTATGCCCGTACCATGCTGTTTTTACCACTGTAGCTAGGTAATACAACTTAAAGTCTGGAGATGAGAGTCTCCAACTTCGCTTTTCCTTTTTAAGTTGTTTCTGGCTATTCAGGACCCCTTACTCTTCCAAATAAATTTGACAATCATGTTTTCCATTTATTTTTAAAATGCTGGTGGAGTTTTTATCAGGATTGCATTGAATCTGTATATCAGTTTGAGTAGAACTGACATCTTAATGATATTTAGTCTTTTAATCCATTAGTATGGAATGTTCTTCCAATTATATAGGTCTTTTTTTATTTTTTAACAATGAGTTGTAGTTTTCTGAGTATAAGTACTTTACATCATTGGTTAAGTTTATTCCTGAATATTTGGGTTATATCTGTCATATTTTATTTTCACCACTCTTTTGACCCTTTTAGTTACTTTTATTGATATAATCTTCATTTCTAGACTCTCTTCTAGACCTCTCTCTCCTGTATTTTATTTTCAGGCTGTAGCACACCCTTTAGTATTTCCTGCAATGCAGGTCTCTTGGTTACAGATTCTCTCAGTTTCTGTTTATCTGTGAATATTCTAAACTCACCTTCATTTTTTTTTTTTTTTAAGATTTTATTTATTTATTCATTTATCCCCCCCTTGCTGCTTGTGCTCGCTGGGTCAGCTAACCAAGCCGTGCAGGCGGGCTTGCCTTCACCAGGAGGCCCCGGGAACCGAACCCAGGGCCTCGCATATGGTAAACGGCAGCCCTACTGATTGAGCCACAGCCACTTCCCGTCACCTTCATTTTTGAAAGACAATCTTGCCGGATATAAGATTCTTGGCTGGAATTTTTTCTCTTGCAGTATCTTAAATATATCATACTACTGTCTTCTTGCCTCCATGGTTTCTGATGAGAGATTGGTACTTAATATTATTGGGTATCCTTTATATGTTATGCATTGATTTTCTCTTGCTGCTCCCAGAATTCTCTCTTTGTCTTTGGCATTTGACATTCTGATCAGTATGTGTCTCAGAGTTGGTCTATTCGGATTTTTTCGAATGGGAGTATGTCGTGCTTCTTGGACATGGGTATCTATGTCCTTCAATAGGGTTGGGAAATTTTCTACCATTATTTCTTCAAATAGTCCTTCTGTCCCTTTTCACTTCTCTTCTTCTGGGAAACCCATGACACATATGTTTGCATGTCTCTTGCTATCCTTTAGTTCCCTGAGACCTTGTTCAAGTTTTTCCAATCTTTTCTTCATCTGTTCTTTTGTATGTTCACTTTCAGAGGCCATTTCTTCAAGCTCATCAATCCTTTTCTCTGCCTCCTCAAATCTGCTATTATATGATTCCAGTGTATTTTTAATTTCATTTATTGCACCTT
The DNA here is from genome assembly GCA_026826555.1 of Tolypeutes matacus. NCBI lineage: Eukaryota > Metazoa > Chordata > Mammalia > Cingulata > Chlamyphoridae > Tolypeutes > Tolypeutes matacus. The sequence goes on from JAKSZT010054140.1 coordinate 5,437,700, forward strand.
TCATTCCCATAAGATCTGCTATTTTTCTATGTATGCTTTCAAATTCTTCTTTGTGCTCATCCAATGTCTTCTTAATATCTTTAATCTCTTTAGCCATCTCATTGAATTTATTAAGGAGATTTATTTGAACATCTATGATGAGTTGTCTCAACTCCTTTATGTCATCTGGAGGCTTACCTTGTTCCTTTCACTGGGCCATATCTTCCTGTTTCTTGGTGTGGATTGTAATTTTTTGTTGGTGTCTTGGCATCTGGCTTACTAGAGTATTTATTCTGGGTGCAGTTTTTCTCTTTAGTTTAGGGCTTCCTGCCCTTTCTCCCTTGCTGTTTGTGTAGTTGGAGCCAAGACTGTAGTTGGTGCTATAAGCTGTGGAGGCTCAAGCTACCCTCATTGCCCCAAGGACCAATGAAGCTTCTCCCCACTTTCTCCTTTTCCAGGGGTAGGGACAGAGCCACAGCTGTGTGGAATAATCCAAGTCATGCAGGCCTAGACTGTAGTTGCCCAGAGAGACTGATGAAGCTTCACATCCCTTTCTCCCCTGTCTGGGGCAGGGATGGAGCTGTAGGTGTGGACAGCAATCTATGCAGTACAGGTCCAAGATGACCACAGTTGCCCTGGTAAATTTCCAATTATTCAGTCTGTGTCAGCTAAATGTACCTGCAGTTACCTGGATAGGCTGGTGCAGGGCCTGCCATCTTCCTCCCTGCTACTGGTGGAGCTGAAGCCTAGGCTAGGGCTGCAGGCCAATCTGGGCGAAAGAAACCGGTCTCTACTGTCACTGTGATTTTCAGTCAGCCCGGCTTCCCCTCATGCTGGGGGTAGAATCAAAATGGCGGCTACCGGCCTCCTTCTGACTTGAACAGGCTCAAACTTTAGCTGTTCTTAGGGTTATACTTCAGCCAGCTGAATTTACTAATTAGTAGCTGAAATCAGTGGCCAACTGTCTCTTCCTCCCCTGTTTTGGGAAATGGTGCTTCCAGTTCCTGCCACAGAATAGTTCCTGGGGTAGATTGTGCTGCCAAAGTTGGATGATCACCGGCCTCCATGGTGTGGCCTGTAATTTCCTGGAGAGGCTGGTGCAGCTCCCCCCAGCTTCCTCCCTGCCCAAGGTGGGCCTGGAGCTTAGGCTAGATGGCAATCTGATCTAGATGGAAAAAAGCTGGTCCCTACCAGCACTGTGATTTTCAGTCAGCCCCACTTCCCTGCATAAGAGGTGTGGAGTTAAGATGGCAGCCACAGACCTCTTTCTGACTTGGACAGGTTCAAACTTTAGCTGTTCTTAGGATTATACTTTAGTCCACCAAATTTACTAATCAGTGGCTGAAGTTATTGACCAACCATCTCTTCCTCCCCTGTTTTGGGAAGTGGAGCTTCCAATTCCAGCCACAGAACAGCTCCCAAGGCGGCTTGTGCCTCCAATGGAGGATGGGCACCGGCCTGGCCTCTGGGGTGTGGAGAGCTCTACTTACGGATCTTCTCTGCAGATGGGCATTCTCCTCCTTCCATTCTTTCAAGGATGTTGCAGGATGCACTTCTGGTCTCCTGAAGCCCTCAAATAAGTGCTCTAGATAGCTGTGGGTGATCACCAACTGCCCCGTAGCGGGAGCTGATTCTCGGAGCTCTTTACTCTGCCGCCATCTTGCTGGTTGTCAGAAAAAAAAAAAAGGTTGGTTTTTATAAAGGGTATTTATTTGGGTAGAAGGCCACAGTTACCAGGCCATAAAGCATAAGTTACTTTCCTCACCAAAGTCTATTGCCACGTGTTGGAGGAAGATGGCTGCCGACATCTGCAAGGGTTCAGGATTCCTGGGTTCCTCTCTTCCCGGGGCTTGCTTGTCTCCGGGCTTAGCTCCTCTGCTAGCTCCACAAGGTCAGCTGTAGACAATGAGGCTCTCTAGGCTTTGTCTCGCTCAACAAGGCCAGCTGTAGACTATCAGGCAAATAGCTTGTTTCTCTTCCTGGGGCGTTCTCTCTTTCCTTACAACCAAGCTCCTCTGTGTGTTCACTTCCCGGGGCTCCAGCATTAAAACTCAGCATCAGAACTCCAACTCAAAAACTCCAACTCCTCTGCTCTGCCATTTAGTTTTATCTCTGAACCCCCACCCACCAAGGGGTGGGGACTCAACATCCTACTGACATGGCCCAATCAAAGCCCTAATCATAACTTAATCATGCCCAGAGGAACAGACCAGTTTACAAGCATAATCCAATATCTATTTTTGGAATTCATAACTATATCAAACTGCCACACTTGTCTTCTTTAGGAGACACCAGGAACTGAACCCAGAACCTCCCATGTGGTAGGCAGGCACCCAACTGCTTGAGCCACATCTGCTTCCCACCACTGTTCTTTGATTCTTAGTTCAACTTGTTCTAGATCTTTAGGATTGCCCTTGTTTAACTTCTCAAACCAGGGCTATAGACCCAATAATAAGGTACAGCCCAGTTTCCAAGGGCCTTGGAGAGGGGTGTAGTAAAGGCTCCAAATGCCTCTTTTATTTATTACTTTTGTGTGCACTTTCCTGGTCTGCCAGCAGATGGTGCTCTTTGGCAGACCTCTCAGCTCAAATCCCAGACACTGAGGGGAATGCAATCATTGTAACCCTGCTGGGGTGGGATGTACAAAAGCAATGTCCTCGGGGCATGCCAAGCCTCTGAATTCAAACTTTCTCTGAAGTTGCTCTCCCTTGGCCAACCACACCTTCCTTCCCTCTGTGTTATCAGCAATCAGTCCAGGTCAGTAGGGAGGGAACTTGAGAAGGCAGTTCTCTTTAGCTCCCTGCTGGCTCTTAGGGCAATGTCATGGCCCCACCGAACCTGGAAGTGTGTGACCCCTGGGATGCAGCAGACCAAGTTCACTGGCCAAAATCAAAATTTCTCATAGGCTGTGTCCCTTCCCCCTCCCCTTTCCTGGGGAAGAGGACCCCTGCAACCCCCTCAGTCAGTAGCTGCTGACCAGGGGCCAGAGGACCTAGTGCTGTCTGCTCCGAGGGTGGGGGGATGGGTGCCAGCAGCTGCTGCTGCAGCTTTACTCATGGGATATTTCCAGTCAGGTGAGTCTCCTTTCCTTTGCTCCTCTCTCTTCTGGGTGGTGTCTAGCCTTCCCCTGGTGTGCTAAGCCCTAGAACAGTTTTCCAGACAGTTTCTGCCTGTCCTCTTGCTATTTTTCTGGGAGAGAAGTGAGCACTCTGCCTCACTAATCCTGATCCTACCACTTGTAAGTAGTGTTTTTCTTGATTCGGATTTCGACCTGTTACTGCAGTCCCTTAACTGTTTCCTGGAGCTCTGAGAAAGATGTTTCTGCCAGTTCTTGATGATTATTCAAAGATTCTGTGGGAGGATGGAACTCTGGAATTGCTGACTCCACCATATTGGTTGGAGCAGGCTACTCCATCATTCTTTTTGGCTGCATAATAGTCCATTTTGAGGATGTATCACATTTTATTTACCCATTTCCTTATCATTGGGAAATTACATTGTTTCCAGGTTTTACTGTTGCTATTATTTTGCTATTACAAACAATGCCGATCATTAAGAAACAGCAGAGAATCCCAAATTGAAGGATATTCTACAGAATAACTGGCCTAAACTGCTCAAAAAAGTCAATATCTTTCAAACAAAGGCTTGAGGAAACATTCCACATCAAAGGTGACTAAAGAGACATGACAATTAAAAGTAATGCATAATTGTGAATTGGATCCTGGTTCAGAAAAAAACGTCTATGAAGGACATTTTGGGGACTATTAGATAAATGTAAATACAGACTGAACATTAGAAAATATTGTGTCAGTGTTAATTTCCTGATTTTGATAAGTGTAATATAGTTATGTAAAAGAATATCCTTGTTTTTATAAAATATATACTGAAGTTTTTAGGAGTAAGTACTGTATGATTGTGCTATTATGAACTAAATACATTGTGTAAACTCATGTTATTAATAACTAGAATATGGTTCACCAGAAATTAGAATGAGGTTAGAGAATGGAAAGCTTAGGGTTAACTTGTGCAGAACTTGTAAAAAGGTTGTGTGTTAATCTTTGGAAATGAATAGAAAAAGTAAATGCAGAACATAATGTTTGTAACTGGCAGTGCTATTATATGGGTAAGACCATGATTAAAAGAGAAAGTCTAAGGTCATGTATATTACTAGAAGGAAAGCTAAAAAATGTAACATGGGACTGTATAGCATTGTGAAACCTCATGTGAAATATGAATATGGGTAATATTGCATATATAAGACTGTTTTTCTTTGAAACTGAACAAATGTTATGTATGTTAATGCTACAAGATGTTAATATCAGGCAAAAAAAAAAACCAAAAACCCCATTATGCTAAGTGAAAGAAACCAGACACAAACAATAACAACAACAAAAGATTAGAGCAGAAATAAATGAAATTGAGAACAACAAAAAAAAATAGAGAAAATCAACAAAACCAAAAGTTCATTCTTTGAGAAGATCAATAAAATTGACAAATCCTTAGCTAGACTAACAAAGAAAAAAAGGGAGAAGATGCAAATAAAATTAGAAATGAAAGGGAAGCGGTTATGACTTACCCCACAGAAACAAAAAGGATCATAAGAGGATATTATGAAAAACTATGCCAACAAACTAGACAACCTAGACGAAATGGAGAGATGCCTAGAAATGCACAAACAACCTACATTGACTCTACAAGAAATACAAGAACTCAACAAACCAATCATACTTAAAGAGATTGAATCAGTCATCAAAAATCTCAACAACAGAAAAACAAAGCACCCAATTTAAAAATGGGCAAAGGGGGAAACGGATGTGTCTCAAGCGATTGGGCTCCCGTCTACCATATAGGAGGTCCAGGGTTCGATTCCAGAGGCCTCCTGGTGAAAGGCAAGCTGGCCCGTGTGGCGAGCTGGCCCACATGGAGTACTGACCTAAGTAGGAGAGCTGACCCATGCAGGAGAGCTGGCCCACGCAGGAGTGCTGACCTGCACAGAGAGCTGCCGCAGCAAGATGACGGAACAAAAAGAGACACAGAGGAGAGACAATAAGAGATGCAGCAGACCAGGGAGCTGAGGTGGTACAAGAGAATGAGTGCCTCTATCCCACTCCAGAAAGTCCCAGGATCGGTTCCCAGTGCCGCCTAAAGAGAAGACAAGCAGACACAGAAGAACACACAGAGAGCAGACAGTGAGCACAAAACAATGGGGGGGGGGGGGAAATAAATAAATTAATTTTTTAAAAAAATGGGCAAAGGACTTGAACTGACTTTTTTTCAAAAGAAGATATACAAATGGCCAATAAGCACATGAAAAGATGCTCTACATCATTAGCAGTTAGGGAAATGCAAATCAATACCACAATGAGATATCACTTCACATCTGCAAGAATGGCTATTTTTTTTTTCTTTTAAGAATGGCTATTTTTGAAAAATGGAAAAATAAATAAATGAATTAATAAATAAAATGTAAAAAATTTTTGAAAAAAATAAAAAACTGAAAAAGAAAATAGAAATTTAAAAAGAATAAATAAAATGTAAAGAAAAATAAAAAAAGAATAAAGAAAACAAACTAACAAAAAAACTTTAGAAAATTAAAATAAATAAAAAATGTAAAATCAAAAGTGTTGGCGAGAATGTGGAGAAATTGAATCCCTTGTGCATTGCTGCTAGGAATGTAAAATGGTGCAGCCACTGTGGAAAACAGTTTGATGATTCCTCAAAAAGTTAAACATCGAATTTCCATATAACCGAGCAATTCCACTCTTAGGGTATATACCCAAAGGAACTGAAAACAGGGACTCAAACAGATATGTGTACACAAGTGTTCATAGCAGCATAATTCACAGTAGCCAAAAGGTGGAAACAGTAGAATGGATAAATTAAATAGACATACAATGGAATATTTTTCAGCTATAAAAAGGAATGAAGTTCTGATAAATACTACAACATGGATGAACCTTGAAAACATTATGCTAAGTGAAATAAACAAGGCATATAAGGACAGATAGTTCATGATTCCACTTATATGAAATATCTAGAATAAGCAAATGTGTAGAGTCAGAAAGGAAATTACATGTTACCAGGAGTAAGGGGAAGTGGGGACTGGAGAGTTATTGCTTAATGGGGTCAGAATTTCTGTTTTGGGTGATGAAAAGTTTTGGTGATGGATGGAGGTGATAGTAGCACTACACTGTGAATGTAGTTAATGCCACTGAAATTTACACATAACAAGTAGTTAAAATGACAATCTTATGTTCAGTATGTCACCACAATTTTAAAAAAGAACATATAAAGTATACCTATCATACTCAATTATTTCAAACATCCTCGCCCTTTGCTTGTGATGCCACATTGTGGGTCAGGAGATGAGGGAACAAGGCTTTGGTGCTAGTGGCCATTTAGGAGAGCACTAAAGATGGTTATGGGGGTTAGCAGATGTGGCTCAACCAATTGGGCACCTGCCTACCACATGGGAGGTCCCGGGTTCGGGTCCCAGTGCCTCCTAAAGAAAAGGAGCCGACGCTGCACCCGCTGCAACGAGCTAAACACAGCAACGAGCTAGATGCCACACCTGCTGCGACGAGCAGATGCCACAAGCCGGCAGACGCCGCAGCCCGCGGGGAGCAGATGTGGCTCAGGCTGTTGGGCACTCCCCTCCCATGTGGGAAGTCCTGGCTCAGTTCTCGGTGCCTCCTGGAGAAGGCAAGCAAACAATGAGCAGACAGATGAGAGAATCATCGGGGGTGGGGCTGGGGGTAAATAAATAAAAATTTAAAAAATATATATTATAAAAATAAAGATTGAAAAAAAAAAAGATGGTTATGGGTGTAAGACACTTGGCCAGTTTCTGAATCTGGGGCCTGTGATGGTTAGGCTAATGATTGAAGTGATGAATGCACAGGTAATTGTGCCCAGTTGTTTGGTCAAGCAAACACTGGGCTAATTGTAATACAAGGACATTTATGGGCTTTAGTCATCAGTGAGTTTACTGCATAGATGGCTGAGTACATCTGCATCAACCAGGGAGATTGCCATCAGCAATGAGTGGTGCTTTATCCAATCAGTTGAATGCCTCAAAAGGGGAAGTGATCTCAGCATTCAGAGAGAATTTCCCAGCTCATCTTTGGACAGCCATCTTCTCCCAGAAACTCATCAAGGACCTTTCATCGGACTTTCATCGGAGCCCCTGGCTTGCAGCCTGCCTGAGGAACCTGGACTTGTGCATCCCCACAGTTACATGAGAGACTCTTATAAAATCTCATACTATTGACAGATATCTCCTGTTGACTCTGTGTCCCTAGAGAACCCTGACTAATACAGGGCCTGATCCTGGGAAAGAGCAACATAAAACGAGATGTCAGTTCAGAATACAGATGCCTGAGAACCCGAAGTAGCCTCAGCCTTGGCTTATATTAATAACCAAAGGAAGAAACCTTAGAGATTTTAGCTTCTCTAAAAGTGAAGAATTCTTATTATTCCTGTTTCTTTGCTTATTTTTCTACTTTCTATAGGCAGAAACACTCAAATGCAGCACATAAGCATGAAAGTTGGCAGGCCTTTTTGAGAGTACATATTAAAGTTGGGTGAAGCAAAAACCATCTGTATTCTGTGAAGAAAGCACATAATTCTTTATTGCTTGACATGGAGAACAAACTGCATACTTAATGCATACTCACATTTTTTCCTTCTGAACTACCATTTCTCTCTATTATTCATAAGGTTCTCTTTTCAAAAAAATTGAAAAATTAATGGATGGATTGAGAGGTAAAGAATTTTCTTGTTTGTTTTTTATTTATTATTATTATTATTATTGAAATAATGAAAATGCTCTAATAATGATTGAGGTGATGAATGCACAACTATGTGATTATACCAAATACCATTGATTGTACACTTTGGATGAATTGTGTGCTGTATTAATATGTATCAATGAAACTGATTTGTTTAAAAAAATTAATGGATGGTGGTGATGGTAGCACAACATTGTAAGCATAATGACAACATTGAATTATATATTTGAATGTAGATAAGGGGAAATTTTAGGTGGTATATATGTTACTAGAATAAAAATTAAAAAAAAAAAAAAAAAAAAAACGCCATAGGACTATATAACACAAACAGAGAACCTTAATGTAAACCATGGACTATAGTTAATAGTATAATTATAATAATATTCTTTCATCAATTGTGACAAATGTACCACATTAATGAAAGGTGTTAATAATAGGGAGGGTATTTGGGAACTCTATTTTCTGCAGGATTTTTCTGTAAAGCTGCAACTTCTCTAATAAAAAAGAAAAGAGCTAAGTTAATATATCTTAATATATAAATATTTAAATATTCAAATATACATATTTAAACATACATACACATTTACTAAACAATGATAGATGGCATTCTTTAAGCTTTAAACCTTAGTTTTTACAATATACCTTACTCTTAAAAATCTCATTATGACACTGTTCTTACAGCATCGATTTTTTTTTCTCTTTTAGAAAAGTTGGAATTTTTTGTTTTTGTTTGTTTTTTGTTTTTTAAAATCAATTCTATTGTATGTATGTTTGTGTGAGTAGAGGTTGACTGAATTATAAACATTAGAGGACGTGTACGATAACAAATAACCATAACACGTACAGAGGCTTGCTGCAAGAAGACATCCGGGATATTTTTCCACTGCCTAAGCTCCTCATGTACTATCACATTTTTCCTGGTTAGAATATATATAAATGAGAAGGGGGGGACAGACTGCCCTGGCCAACTGCCAACCACCCTGTCTTCAGGGAAGCACCTCCTGGGTCAGGGCCCCATTCCTGGGACATCTTACAGCATGGCTTTTTACCATTATAATTTAAATGTTATAACCTAGTGCCCAGAGCTTGGTTTCTAACACTGTTCTCCAGTAACAGAAACCAGGGCTCCTTGGAAAAATGACTGATTCCAAGTCTAGGGCAGGGAAAGTACAGGATGAACCTGGAATATTTTTTGATGTCAGAAATTAATTAGGTACTCAAAGAATGATGGGGAAATGTCAAAAGGACGCAGAAGCCAACACGAAGGGACTCTAAATACCCAAACCTTGGGAAATTTGCGCAAAAAGGAAATGATGCTACGAATGGATCATTGCCTATAGGATAAAGTAGGGAATCCCTGAGTCTGCAGGTATAAATACACTTTAATAAATAATAAATGGGGCAAAGGGGAACCTCTTCATTACATTAGTATTCCAACTAGTAAATGAAGAGGAAATGATGGTAATGGAAAAAGCAACAGTTGGCAAACACCCCAGTAATAATTGTTTCGGGCAAGAATCATCAATGTATTCTAAATTAGTGGGGTGAAAGTTTGATGAGGAACAGGATATTCACTTAGTCTCAAAGGGTCATTCCTCAAATAACTTATTAATCACAAAGGGAAAAAGAGTAACTTTACAGTGAAGAAATCTGGCAGGCAGTGCTGTAACCAAGTGATCAAAATTAACATCACCAATAATGCAACAAATCGGCATAATGTACCTCCTGTTATGAAGCACTGGGAAGGAAACACTGTTACAATTATGGTATTTCTGCCCAAAACGGAACTCCTGACATTTAGTCACATGGAACATCAGACAAACCTAAATTGAGAGACATTCCACGGAATAACTGGCTAGGACACTTCAAAAATGTCAAGATGGTGAGGAACTGTTCCAGAATAAAGAGACTAAGGAGACTTGAAAACGACATGCAAAATGTAAACTTGGGTCAGATCCTGGTCCAGAAAAAGGACATTAATGGGACAATTGGTGAAATTTGAATAAGGGGTCTAGATTAGTTAATATTGTGTGTCAATGTTAATCTTCTGGTTTTGATCATTGTACTGTGGTTACATTTGGATGTTAACATTTAGGGAATCTAGGAAGGGTATACTAAAAAGTTTAAAAGAAGAAGACATCAAGAAGCAAAAGAAAGCAGAATCAGGAGGGTTGTGTTTCAGAAGCCAAAGAAATAGATTCAAGAACAAAGTGATAAATAGTATCAAATGCAATAGAAAGACTAGTCATATAAGACCAAAAAAGTATCTATTGGATTTGGCAAGATAACAGTCAATGTTGCCCTTTGTCAAAACTGTTTCAGTACAAGGATGGGTGCAGAAGTCAGACTCCAGAGAGCTTGAGGAGGAAAGGGGAAGAAGTGAGGAAGTAGAAGAGCCAGTGTGGTCGACTCTAGAAGCTAGGGCTGTAGCAAGAGGAGATGCAGTGTCAAGGGAGGGCTTTAAACATTTTCAGTCATTCATTCAGTTACTCATTTACACTGGCAGGATGGCTGGGCAGACCTGGAGAGGAAGAAAATCAGGGAGAAAAATTGGAAGTTTAAAAGTTGCTGTGAGTGGCATTGGAAAGAGCCCCCAGGCTGGCCTTATACCATTGTAGGGGGACTAGACAGCCCAATTTGCCCGGGACAGTCCCTGTTTATGTCTGCTGTCCTGGCATTCTGTCTAACTCAGCATTTGTCCCAGATTTTTTTGCTTTCGAATAAAACATAAGTATCAATAGGTGCATTGAAATAAGCTGGGGTGGGCTGTTAGTTAGACCACCATTTTATAATTCCCCTTTCTGCCTTGGTAGACAGCTTGTGAGATGTATGTACAGAGAACCAGGTTGTCACATCGACACACTGGGTTAAACCTAAAAGACAACCAATGGCAACCCTTCTCTCTCTCCCTAATCTTTTCCAGATGCAATATACTTAACACCTCCCTCTCAAGAATGGCGTGCAAGGCATTCACTGATAACCAAAGAAGTGCATTCAGACACTAGGGATCAGTGGCAGCTAAGCTAACTCATTCCAGTCCCAGGTGGGGAGGGGGAGGAGTAGTCACCATTGTGTCCTTTGTGTGCCAGCCAGTTGTGCCCATGTCACAGCCTGCAAGAGACATGAAACTGCCATGCCACCAGTGGATAGGGCAATGGATATAGGAAATTTTATATTTTCGTGTATGTAACCTATATTCATATATTCAGTCCTGCCATAAAACATATAGTGGGTTGTCAGGATGCTCTTGCTACAGTGGTTATGTCATTCATTATATTGTACAAATCTACAACCCTATATGTATTTTATTGTTTGGTAATCCTTTTTATTTTCTGTTAGGAGGACTAGGGATTGAACCCAGGACCTCATACATGGGAAGCAGGCACTCAACCACTGAGCTACAGCCACTCCTCAATGAGAGTTGGTATTGTTTTGGTTTTTTTTTTCAAAAGGAGCTCATAATAAAGAATATTTTCTCCTTGCCCCCCACCCTGAGATGGCTCGCTCATCTGTTTGCTCATTTTTTGCTCATTGTCTTCTTGTTGTTTTTGCTCATTGTTTGTTTGTTTCTTCTTTAGGAGGCACCAGGAACAAAACCCAGGACCTCCCATGTGGGAAGTGGGCACCCAACTGCTTGAGCCACATCTGCTCCCCGCTCATTTTGTTTTTGCTCATTGTCTGTCTTGTTTGTCTTCTTTAGGAGGCACCGAAAACCTAACCCAGGACCTCCATGTGGGAGGTGGGAACCCAATTGCCTGAGCCACATTCATTCCCTGGTATTGCTTTTTAAAATTTGCCTATCAACCCTTTTAGCATGAGTTCCAAAAATGAAAGTGTATAATCAATGAAAAATTAAATACCAAATTTAGTTCTCATGGAAGGCAATGAATATGTAATGTGCACAACACATTCATCGACATTTAGCATCCACACAGGGGCATAATGATATCACTGACCACATGAAAACCAGAAGACCCAAATCTGCCAAGAAGGTATCAGAATCTATCTCTAAGATTTATCATTATTTTAAGAAAGCTATGCCCAAAGATTTGATTTAACAAGTTGCATCTGCAGAAAAGATATTTACATATCCCTCTTTGAAGAATGGCTTTTTGTTCTTCAAAATACATGTGCTGAACTTCCAGGAAGATGGTGGACTAGAAAGACATGGGACTTTTCCCCTCCAGAAAAATAGTTAGAGGACAGGCTGAAACAGCCTAGAAAAAAAATCTTCTAGGGTTTAGGGGTTTTGGACACCAGGCAAAGGCTGGACACCACCCAGAGGAGAGAGGGACAAAGGAGGGGAATCGCAACGACAGAACTGTGAATTAAAACCAGCCGCTGCTGCCAGCACCATCCCCCATACTAAAGACACTTGAAAATTCTTGGGCCTCTGGGCCTGCCTCTAAAAACAAAGGGGGCTCCATGTATCTACCACCCCAGGAAAGGGAAGAGAAAGGGACACAGCCTAAGGCTGACTCAGCTTCTGACCCACAAATTTGGCCTGCTGTGTCCCACCAGCCCTTCCAGGCTAGATGGGACCACACTGTGGTTTGCCCTGGGAGCCAGCACAGGACTGGAGAAATCCCACCCCGCAATCTCTCTCTCTTCTAGCTGGGACTGATTGTTGAGGATGCGCCAGGAAATGGGGAGAGAGAGGGACACAGCCTAATGCTGACTCAGCTTTTGATTCACAAATTTGGTCTGCTGTGCTGTGTCCCAGGAGCCCTTCCAGGCCTGGTGGGGCCGGGTGGGGCCGCACCATTGTTTGCCTTGGGAGGCAGCAAGGGGCTAAAGAGATACAACCCTCCCAATCTCCTTCTCTACTAAGCTGGACTGATTGTTGAGGACACAAGGGGTAGTGGAAATATTTCCTGGCCAGGAAAAGGGAGGGGGCTGCCAGAGAAGGCTAGAGAACTGTCTCAGAGAAAGTTTGAAGGCTCTTAGCCTCCAGACAGGAATCTCTATCACATTGATCAGATCTGTGTTGCAACAAATACACTCCTACCAAGCATTGAACTGAGAGCTGCCAAGAGCACCATCTTCTGGCAGACCAAGGAAGTTCACACGAGAAATTTTAAAAGTAGGAGAGGCTTTTTCTGGCCTCTATACCCTCCCTACCCAAGGCGCTAGGAAGTGAGTCTACAACCAATTACTGGGTCCAGTGCCCAGTTTTGAGCAACTAGCAGGGACAATCCTAACAATCCAGGTTGAGCCAAGAATCAAAGAGTAGTGGCCACACACAGCCTCCTGCCAATAAATCCCTGCAAAAGAGAAAGAAATTGAGCATCTGAATAAACTACATCCTAATCAGATGCCTAGACATCAGCAAAAAATTACAAGCCATACTAAGAAAATAGAAGACATGGTCCAAGAAAAGGAAAATATCAAAGACCCAGAAGAGATACAGGATTTGAGAAAACTAATCAGTGATATGCACATAAATTTCCAAAATCAAATTAATGAGTTCGAAGACAATATGGTTAAAGAGATAAATGACATCAAGAAGACATTGAGTGAGCACAGAGAAGAATTTGAAATCCTTAAAAGAAAAGTAACAAAGCTCATGGGAATGTAAGACACAATAGGTGAGATCAAAAACACATTAGAAGCATACAACAGCAGACTCTAAATGATAAGAAAGAATAAGTGATACAGAAGACAGAACAGCTGAAATTGAAGAGAGAAAAGAATAGAGGGAGAAAAGAATGGAAAAAATTGAGCAGGGACTCAGAGAGTTGAATGACAACATGAAACACAACAACATATGTGTCATGGAAGTTCCAGAAGGAGAAGAGAAGGGAAAAGGGGCAGAAAGAGTATTTGAGGAAATAATAGCTGAAAATTTCCCAACTCTCATGAAAGAAATGAATTTACATGTCCAAGAAATGCACTGTACCCCAATCAGAATAAATCTGAATATACCTACTCCAAGACACATACTACTTAGAATGTCAAATGTCAAAGATAAAGAGAAAATACTCAGAGCAGCAGGGAGAAGCAAACCATCACATACAAGGGACACCCAGTAAGACTTAGCACAGATTTCTCTGCAGAAACCATGGAGATGAGAAGACAGTGGTATGATACAATTAGGATACTGAAAGAGAAAAACTGCCAGCCGAGAATTCTTTTTTTTCCCCACATTTCTCAATTAAATTTAATGGATACATATAAAATTTTTTTTTAATCAACAATATGTTACACAATATATTTGGTTCATACTAATGCATTCATACAGTATTTGTCCTTTTGTGTCTTGCTTCACTCAACAAAATGTCCTCCAGGTTCATCCATGTTGTCATATGCTTTATGGCTTCATTTCTTCTTACAGCTGCATAATATTCCATTGTGTGAATAGACCACAGTTTGTTTATCCATTCATCTGTTGATGGACACCTGGGTTGTTTCCAGCTTTTGGCAATGGTGAATAATGTGGCTATGAACATCGGTGTGCAGATGTCTGTTCGTGTCACTGCTCTCAGTTCTTCTGGGTATATACCCAGTAGTGGTATTGCCGGGTCACATGGCAAGTCTATATTCAAATTCTTTAGGAACTGCCAAACAATCCTCCGTAGTGGCTGTACCATTCTGCATTCCCACCAACAGTGAAGAAGTGTTCCTATCTCTCCACATCCTCTCCAACACTTTAGTTCTCTTTTTAATAGTGGCTGTTCTGATAGGTGTAAAATGATATCTCATTGTAGTTTTGATTTGCATTTCCCTAATCATGAGTGATGTTGAGCATTTCTTCATGTGTTTTTTTTTTTTTTTTTTTTTTGCCATTTCTGTTTCTTCTTTGGAGAAATGTCTATTCAAGTCTTTTGCCCATTTTTTAATTAGGTCGTTTGTCTTTTTATTGTTGAGATGAAACATCTCTTTATATATCCTGGATATTAAACCCTTATCAGATATACTATTTCCAAATGTTTTTTCCCATTGAGTCGGCTGCCTTTTCACCCTTTTGACAAAGTCCTGTGAGGTGCAGAAGTGTTTAATTTTGGGAAGCAGCTGTGGCTCAATCAGTAGGGCTCCCGTTTACCATATGGGAGGCCCTGGGTTCGGTTCCCAGGGCCTCCTGGTGAAGGCAAGCCCGCCTGCACGGTGTGGTTAGCTGACCCAGCGAGCACAGGCAGCAAAGGGGGGGATAAATGAATAAATAAATAAAATCTTTAAAAAAAAAAAAAGTGTTTAATTTTGAGGAGCTCCCATTTATCTATTTTTTCTTTTGTTGCATGTGCTTTGGGTGTAAGGTCCAAGAAACCACCACTTACTACAAGGTCTAGAAGATGTTCCCTACATTTTCTTCTAGTAGTTTTATGGTCCTGGCTT
>JAKSZT010054140.1:5453200-5469143 GCA_026826555.1 Tolypeutes matacus
TAGGGGTCCTCTTTCATTCTTTTGGTTATAGATATCCAGTTCTCCCAACACCATTGGTTGAAGAGACTTTTTTCCCATTAGCGTGGGCTTGGTAGGTTTGTCAAAAACCAGTTGACTGTATAGGTGAGGGTTTATTTCTGGGTTCTCAATTCTATTCCACTGGTCGATGTGTCTATCTTTATGCAAGTACCATGCTGTTTTGACCACTGCAGCTTTGTAATATGTTTCAGGGTCAGGCAGTGAAATTCTTCCCATGTCACTCTTCTTTTTTAGAATGCTTTTGACTATTTGGGTGCACTTACCCTTCCAGATGAATTTGGTAATTGCCTTCTCTAATTCTGTAAAGTAAGCTGTTGGGATTTTGGTTGGTATTGCATTGAATCTATAAATCAGTTTGGGTAAGATTGATATCTTCACCATATTTATTCTTCCAATCCATGACAAATGTCTTTCCATTTGTTTAGGTCTTTTTAAATTTCTTTTAGCATTGTTTTGTAGTTTTCTGCATATAGGTCCTGTACTTCTTTGGTTAAATTAACTCCTAGGTATTTGAGTCTTTTTGTTGCTATTGTAAATGGAATTTTCCCCCTGATTTCCTCCTCAGGTTGTTCAGTACTAGTGTACAAAAACATTACTGATTTTTTGCATGTTGATCTTGTATCCTGCCACTTTGCTGAACTCATTTATTAGCTCAAATAGCTTTGTCGTGGATACTTCAGGATTTTCTAAGTACAGGATCGTGTCATCTGCAAACATTGAGAGTTTTACTTCCTCTTTTCCTATTTGGATGCCTTTAATTTTTTTTCTTCTCTAATTGGCCTAGCTAGAACTTCTAGTTCAATGTTGAATAACAATGGTGACAGTAGGCATCCTTGTCTTGTTCCCGATATTAGAGGGAAACTTTCAACCTTTCCCCATTGAGTATAATGTTGGCTGTGGGTTTTTCATATATACCTTTTATCATATTGAGGAATTTTCCTTCTATTCCTATCTTTTGAAGTGTTTTTATCAAAAAAGGATGCTGGATTTTATCAAATGCCTTTTCTGCATCTATTGAAATGATCTTGTGTTTTTTTTCCTTCAGTTTGTTAATGTGGTTTATTACATTGATTGATTTTCTTATGTTGAACCAGCCTTGCACACCAGGAATAAATCCCACTTGGTCGTGATGTGTAATTCTTTTGATATGCTGTTGGATTCTATTTGCAAGGATTTTGTTGAGAATTTTTGCATCTATGTTCATTAGAGAGATTGGTCTGTAATTTTCTTTTCTTGTAGAATCTTTATCTGCAAGGTATTAGGGTGATGTTGTCTTTATAAAATGTGTTGGGTAATTTTCCCTCCTCTTCAATTTTTTGGAAGAGTTTAAGCAGGATTGGTGTTAATTCTTTTCAAAATGCTTGGTAGAATTCACCTGTGATGCCATCTGGTCCTGGACTTTTCTTTGCTGGGAGATTTTTGATGATGGATTCAATCTCCTTAAATGTGATTTGTTTGTTAAGTTCTTGTATTTCTTGTAGCATCAGTGTAGGTTGGTTGTGCATTTCTAGGAATTTGTCCATTTCATTTAGGTTGTCTAGTTTTTTGGCATATAGTTTCTCATAATGTCCTCTTATGATTCTTTTTATTTCTGTGGGGTCATTTGTAACTTCTCCCATTTCATTTCTGGTTGTATTTATTTGCATCTTCTCTCTTTTTTTTGTTTGTTAGTCTAGCTAGGGATTTGTCAATTTTATTGATCTTCTCAAAGAACCAGCTTGTGGTTGTGTGATTTTCCCTATTGTTTTTGTTGTTGTTGTTTTTCTCAATTTCATTTATTTCTGCTCTAATCTTTATTATTTCTTTTCTTCTGCTTGCCTTTGGATTGGTTTGCTGTTCTTTTTCTAGTTTCTCTAGTTGTTCAGTTAAATCTTTGATTTTAGCTCTTTCTTGTTTTTTAATATAGGCATTTAGGGCTCTAAATTTCCCTCTGAAGACTGCCTTCGCTGTCTCCCATAATTTTTGATACGTTGTGTTCTCATTTTCATTTGTCTCAATATATTTACTGATTTCACTTGCAATTTCTTCTTTGACCCACTGAATATTTAGGAGTGTATTGTTCAGTCTCCACACATTTGCAAATTTACATTTTTCCTGTCTATTATTGATTTCTAGTTTAATTCCATTATGATCTGAGAAGGTGCTTTGTATAATTTCAATTTTTTTATATTTATTGAGAGCTGAATTGTGACCTAACATGTGGTCTATTTTGGAGAAAGATCCATGGGCACTTGAGAATAATGTATAACCCACTGAGTTCGGATGCAGTGTTCTACATATGTCTGTTAGGTCTAAATTTGTTTATCATATTGTTCAAGTTCTCTGTTTCCTTATTGATCTTCTGTCTAGTTGTTCTATCTAATGATGTGAGTGGGCTGTTGAAGTCTCCAGTGATTATTGTAGAATTGTGTAATTCTCCCTTCAGTTTTCCCAGAGTTTGTCTCATGTATTTTGGGGCACCTGGTTAGATGCGTAAATATTTATGACTGTTATATCTTCCTGGTGGATCATCCCTTTTATTAATATATAATGGCCTTCTGTATCTCTTATCACATTTTTGCATTTAATGTCTGTTTTGTCTGATATTGGTATAGCTACCCCTGCTCTTTTCTGGTTACTATTCACAGGGAGTATCTTTTTCCAACCTTTCAATTTCAGCTGGTTCTGCTGAGAATTCTTTATACTGCAAAATTGTTCTACAAATATGAAGGTGAGTATAAAATATTCAACAAAAAGAGTTTTCAAAAAAGAATCCACCTTTCCAAGGAATATTAAAGGAAGCCTTAGAACCTGAAATAAAAAGACAGGAGAGAGAGGCTTGCAGCAGAGTATGGAAGAAAGAATACCATAAAGGATAACCAAAAGAGTAAAAAGACAGGCAAACATATATATAACATATGAAAACCAAAGAATAAAATGGTGGAAGTAAATAGTGCATTTAGAGTAATATCATTGAATGTGAATGGATTAAACACCCCAATCAAAAGATACAGGCTGACAGAATGGGTAAAAAAACCATGAGCCATCCATATGCTGCTTACAAAAAACTCACCTTAGACCCAGGGATATAAAATGGCTGAAAGTGAAACGTTGGAAAAAGATACTCCACGGAAATAGTAACCAAAAGAGAGCAGGGGTAGCTATACTAATATCAGAGAAAACAGACTTTAAATGCAAAAAATTTATAAGGGACACAGAAGGCCATTATATATTAATAAAGGGGACTATCCATCAGGAAGAAATATTGGTCATAAATATCTATGCACCTAACCAAGGTGCCCCAAAATACATGAGACAAACTCTGGGAAAACTGAAGGGAGAATTATACATCTCTACAATAATCATTGGAGACTTCAACAGCCCACTCACATCATTAGATAGAACAACTAGACAGAAGATCAACAAGGAAACAGAGAACTTGAACAATATGATAAACGAGTTAGACCTAACAGACATATACAGAACACTGCATCCAAACTCAGTGGGTTATACATTCTTCTCAAGTGCCCATGGATCTTTCTCCAGGATAGACCACATGTTATGGCACAATGCAGCTCTCAATAGATATAAAAAGAATGAAATTATCCAATACACCTTCGGAGATCATAATGGAATGAAACTGGAAATCAATAATAGACAGGAAAACAGTATATTTGCAAATGTGTGGAGGCTGAACAAACTCCTAAATAACCAGTGGTTCAAACAAGAAATTGCAAGTGAAATCAATAAATATATTGAGGGAAACGGATGTGGCTCAGGAGGTTCGGCGTCCATCTACCATATGGAGAGACCGGGGTTCGATCCCCGGTCCCTCCCGGTAAAAAAAATAAAAATAAAAATAAATAAATATATTGAGACAAATGAAAATGAGAACACAATGTATCAAAACTTATGGGAGACAGCGAAGGCAGTCTTGAGAGGGAAATTTATAGCCCTAAATGCCTATATTAAAAAACAAGAAAGAGCTAAAATCAAACAACTAGAGAAACTAGAAAAAGAACAGCAAACCAATCCAAAGGCAAGCAGAAGAAAAGAAATAATAAAGATTAGAGCAGAAATAAATGAAAATGAGAACAGAAAAACAATAGAGAAAATCAACAAAACCAAAAGCTGGTTCTTTGAGAAGATCAATAAAATTGACAACCCCCTAGCTAGACTAACAAACAAAAAAAGAGAGAAGATGCAAATAAATACAATCAGAAATGAAAGGGGGCGGGGGGAGAGAGTTACAACTGACCCCACAGAAAGAAAAAGGATCATAAGAGGATATTATGGGAAACTGTATGCCAAAAAACTAGACAACCTAGATGAAATAGACAGATTCCTAGAAATGCACAACCAACCTACACTGATGCTACAAGAAATACAAGAACTTAACAAGCCAATCACATTTAAGGAGATTGAATCCACCATCAAAAATCTCCCAGCAAAGAAAAGTCCAGGACCAGATGGCTTCACAGGTGAATTCTACCAAGCATTTAGAAAAGAATTAACACCAATCCTGCTTAAACTCTTCCAAAAAATTGAGCAGGAGGGAAAATTAACCAACACATTGTATGAAGACAGCATCATGATACAAAAGTCAGATAAAGATACTACAAGAAAAGAAAATTACAGACCAATCTCTCTAATGAACATAGATGCAAAAATTCTCAACAAATGACTTGCAAATCAAATCCAACAGCATATCAAGACTTATACATCATGACCAAGTGGGATTTATTCCTGGTGTGCAAGGCTGGTTCAACATAAGAAAATCAATCAATGTAATACACCACATTAAAAAATTGAAGGAATAAAACCACATGATAATCTCAATTGATGCAGAAAAAGCATTCGACAAAATCTAGCATCCTTTTTTGATAAAAACATTTCAAAAGATAGGAATAGAAGGAAAATTCCTCAATATGATAAAAGGCATATATGAAAAACCCACAGCCAACATCACAATGGGGAAAGGTTGAAACATTCCCTTTAATATCGGGAATAAGACAAGGATGCCCACTGTCACCATTGTTATTCAATATTGTACTAGAAGTTCTAACTAGGGAATTAGACAAGGAAAAAAAAAATTAAAGGCATCCAAATAGGAAAAGAGGACATAAAACTCTTACTGCAGATGACATGATCCTGTACTTAGAAAATTCTGAAGTATCCACGACAAAGCCACTTGAACTAATAAATGAGTTCAGCAAAGTGGCAGGATACAAGATCAACACGCAAAAATCAGTAATGTTTTTGTACACTAGAACTGAACAATCTGAGGAGGATATCAGGGGGAAAATTCCATTTACAATAGCAACAAAAAGACTCAAATACCTAGGAATTAATTTAACCAAAGAAGTACAGGACCATAAGCAGAAAACTACAAAACAATGCTTGAAGAATTTTAAAAAGACCTAAACAAATGGAAAGATATGCTGTGTTCATGGATTGGAAGAATATTGTGAAGATGTCAATCCTACCCAAACTGATTTATAGATTCAATGCAATACCAATTGAAATCTCAACAGCCTACTTTACAGAATTAGAAAAGGCAAATACCAAGTTCATTTGGAAGGGAAAGTGCACTTGAATAGCCAAAAGCATTCTAAAAAAGAAGAGTGACATGAGAGGAATTTCACTGCCTGAGCTTGAAATATATTACAAAGCTACAGTGGTCAAAACAGCGTGGTACTGGCATAAAGATAGACACATCGATAAATGGAATAGAATTGAGAACCCAGAAATAAACTCTCACCTCTACAGTCAACCGGTTTTTTTTTTGTTTGTTTGTTTGTTTTAACTTTATTTTGTACATTTAATAATTGAAAACATAAGCAATTAAAAACTAAAAAGCAAACACAGATGAATAAATATATACATTTCTCAATTAAATGTAATGGATACATGTAAATTTT
The DNA here is from genome assembly GCA_026826555.1 of Tolypeutes matacus. NCBI lineage: Eukaryota > Metazoa > Chordata > Mammalia > Cingulata > Chlamyphoridae > Tolypeutes > Tolypeutes matacus. The sequence continues at coordinate 5,459,140 of JAKSZT010054140.1, forward strand.
TTTGTTGTTTTGTTTTTTTTTGTGTGTGTGTGTGAATCAAACAATATATTACACAATATATTTGGTTCATAGTAATGCATTCATACAGTATTTGTTCTTTTGTGTCTGGCTTGCTTCACTCAACATAATGTCCTCCAGGTTCTTCCATGTTGCCATATGCTTTATGACTTCATTTCTTCTTACAGCTGCATAATATTCCATCGTGTGAATAGACCACAGTTTGTTTATCCACTCATCTGTTGATGGACACCTGGGTTGTTTCCAACTTTTGGCAATGGTGAAAAATGTGGCTATGAACATCAGTGTGCAGATGTCTGTTCATGTCACTGCTCTCAGTTCTTCTGGGTATATACCCAGTAGTGGTATTGCAGGGTCACATGGCAAGTCTATATTCAACTTCTTTAGGAACTGCCCAACAGTCCTCCATAGTGTCAACCAGTTTTTGACAAACCTACCAAGTTAATGTTAATGGGACAAAACAATATCTTCAACAAATGGTGCTGGGACAACTGGATATCTATAACCAAAAGAATGAAAGAGGACCCTTATCTCATTCCCTATATAAGAATCAACTCAAAATGGATCAAAAACCTAAATATAAAAGCCAGGACCATAAAACTACTGGAAGAAAATGTAGGGAAACATCTCAAAGACATTGTGGTAGATGGTGGTTTCTTGGACGTTACACCAAAAGAAAAAATAGATAAATAGGACCTCCTCAAAATTAAACACTTTTGCACCTCACAGGGCTTTGTGAAAAGGGTGAAAAGGCAGCCAACTCAATGGGAGAAAATATTTGGAAATCACATATCTGATACGGGTTTAATATCCAGGATATATAAAGAGATGTCACAACTCAACAATAAAAAGACAAGCAACCCAATTTTAAAAATGGGCAAAAGACTTGAATAGACATTTGTCCAAGAAGAAATACAAATGGCAAAAAAAACACATGAAGAAATGCTCAACATCACTCATGATTAGGGAAATGCAAATCAAAACTACAATGAGATATCATTTTACACCTATCAGAATGGCCACTATTAAAAAGACAGAGATCTACAAGTGTTGGAGAGGATGTGGAGGGATAGGAACACTTCTTCACTGTTGGTGGGAATGCAGAATGGTACAACCACTGTGGAGGACTATTTGGCAGTTCCTAAAGAAGTTGAATATAGATTTGCCACGTGACCCTGCAATATCAATTGCCAAAAGTGCCCATCAACAGACGAATGGATAAACAAACTGTGGTGTAAACACACAATGGACTATTGTGCATTTGTAAGAAGAAATGAAGTCGTAAAGCATATGACAACATGGATGAACCTGGAGGACTTTATGTTGAGCAAAGCAAGCCAGACACAAAAGTACAAATACTGTATGATTGCTTTACTTGAACCAAATATACTATGTAACATATTGTATGATTTTTAAAAAATTATATGTATCCAGTATATCTAATTGAGAAATGGGTGTTTTTTTAACTATGTTTTCTTTTTAGTGTTTAATTGCTTATATTTTCAATTATTAAATGTACAAAGTAAAGTTTAAAAAATCATGTGACACAAACAAAAAAATACGTGTTCATTTTCCATATCAAGTTTCCTTGTACATGACAAAACATGAAGCAATAGCTTTTCATGAGGGACTCTATTAGCAGAATTTCACAACCAGTTAAATAAACCATTCCATATTGATGTTATCAAATGCTGCAAATAGAAAATCAGTTCATTCCAATAATTGTTCAATTTATCATCTAATATATGGGATCAAAGTAAAGCTTATGGAAACTTCTGGGAAGATGGCAGATTAAAAAGACAGTCTCTCCTCTTCCAGAAAAATAGCTAGAGGACAGGCAGAAATGGCCCGGAAAAAAAATGTTCTAGAGTTTATGATACCAGGGGAAGGCTGGACACTGCCCAGAAGAGAGAGGGGCTCAGGAAAAGAATCTCAATGGAAAGATGGTGAATGGAAGCTACAGTTGCAGCTGCCAACACTCCCCCCGCCACACACCCTCAGAGCAGTCAATTTTGAATTTTCTGGCCTCTGGCTGGTGGCTACAGGCAGAGGGGGATGCAGGGATCCACCTCCCCAGGAAAGGGGAGAGAGGCATACAGCCTAAGGCTGCTTCATCTTTTGGCCCACAAATTTAGTCTGCTGTGTCCCATGAGCTGAGTGGGGCTGTGTCATTGTTTGCCCTGGGAGCCTGCATGGGACTAAAGAGACCTGACCCTCTCAATCACCCTCCCTTGCAGACTGGAAATGGTTGTTGAGGATGCAGAGGGGAGTGGAATTATTTCCTACCTGGGAAAAAGGAGGCGACTGCCAGCAAAGGTTGGAGAACTGCCTCTGAGAAAGTTTGATTTGTGAGGCTCTTAACCTCCAGACAGGATGCTCTATCCCATTGAGCCAGTCCATGTTGCAGTGAACACAATCTGACCAGTCTTTGAACTGAGAGGGCTGCTAAGAAGTGCCATCTACTCATGGTCGAAGAAAGTGCATGTGAGGAAAATAAAAGCAAATAAGTAAGAGAGACTTTTTCTGGCCTTTACAGCCTCCCTCCCAATGCTCTTGGAAGCAGGTCTGCAACCAATTACTGGGACCAAAGCTAAGATTTGAGCAACTAACAAGGGCAATCCTAAAGACCTAGAACAGGTTGAACCAAGAAAGCAAAGAATGGCAGTAACAGCCTCCCACCACTAAATCCCTATGAAAGAGAGAGAAATTGAGGTTCAGAGTAAACTCACCATCATAATCAGATGCCTAGACATCAGCAAAAAATTACAAGCCATACTAAGAAAATGGAAGAAATGGCCCAAAGGAATATATCAAACCCCCAGATGAGACACAGTATTTGAGACAACTAACCAACAAGATTCATACAAACTCCCAAAATCAAATCAATGAGTTGAAAGACAATATGGCTAAAGACGTAAAGGATACCAAGAAGACACTGAGCAAGCACAAAGAAGATTTTGAAAACCTGAATAGGAAAATAACAGAGCTCGTGGGAATGAATGACATGATAGGTTAGATCAAAAACATATTAGAGGGGGGCGGATGTGGCTCAAATGGTTGGGCATCCGTCTGCCATATGGAGGGACCTGGGTTCGATCCCCGGGACCTCCCAGTAAAATAAAAAATATATATATAGAAGGCGCATGGGCTGCCAGGCTTTGTGTGCAGCTGAGCCGTCGGGCCCCAGGAGCCATACAGCAGGATGATGACGTAACAGGAGAGAGACAAAACGAGATGCTCCGAAAGCTCCAGAAGCCAGGAGCTGAGGTGGCGCAGGCAGCAGAATACTTCTCTCCTACATTGGATGTCTCCAGGATCGAATCCTGGTGAAGACTGGAGGAGGAGGATGAGAAGAGATGGCAGGAAACAGACACAGAGAATTGCCCAGTGAATGGACACAAAACAGCAAATGGGGAAGGAGGTGTTTAAAATGGATAAAGTAAATAAATAAATCTTAAAAAAAAAATTAAACAAAAAAAAACATATTAGAGGTATAGAACAGCATCTTGAAATGATAGAAGAAAGTATAAGGGATAAAGAAGTTAGAATAGCTGAAATTGAAGAGAGAGAAAAATAGAGAGAAAAGAATGGAAAAAAATAGAGCAGGGGCTCAGGAAGTTGAATGATAACATGAAACACAACAACATACATGTTATGGGAGTTCCAGAAGGAGAAGAGAAGGGAAAAGGGGCAGAAAGAGTATTTGAGGAAATAATGGCTGAAAATTTCCCAACTCTCATGAAAGAAATGAATTTACATGTCTGTATTAGTCAGAGTTCTCTAGGGAAACAGAATCAACAGGAGATATCTGTAAATAGTATGAGATTTTATGAAATTCTCTCATGCGACCGTGGGGATGCATAAGTCCAGGTTCCGCAGGCAGGCTGCAAGCCATGGGCTCTAATGAATGTCTGATCAAGGTCCTTGATGAGTTTCCAGGAGACGTTGGCTGTCCAAAGATGAGCTGGGAAATTCTCTCTGAATGCTGAAATCACTTCCCCTTTCAAGGCATTCAACTGATTGGATAAAGCATCACTCATTGCTGATGGCAATCTTCCTGGTTGATCGTAGATGTACTCAGCCATCTGTGCAGTAAACTCACTGATGACTAAAGTCCATAAATGTCTTTGTATTACAATTAGCCCAGTGTTTGCTTGACCAAACAACTGGGCAAAATTACTTGGCCAAGTTGACACATTAGCCTAACCATCACACATGTCCAAGAAGCATAGCGTACATCAGAACAAATCCAAATAGACCTACTCCAAGACACATACTACTCAGAATGTCAAAGGTCAAAGATAAAGAGAAAATTGTCAAAGAAGCAAGAGAGAAGCAAACCATCACATACAAGGGACACCCAGTAAGACAGTGTGGATTTCTCATCAGAAACCATGGAGGTGAGAAGACAGTGGTATGATACAATTAGGATAATGAGAGAGAAAAATTGCCAGCTGAGAATTCTTTATCCAACAAAATTTTCCTTCAAATATGAAGCTGAGTTTAAAATATTCACAAATAAACAGAAACTAAGAGAGTTCATAAGCAAGAATCCACCTTTGCAGGAAATATTAAAGGAAGCCTTACAGCCCAAAAGAAAAAGACATGAGAGCGAGGCTTGGAGGAGAGTGTAAAAGGCAAGAATAACAGGATAACCAAAAAAGTAAAAAGACAGATGAAAATAAGATATAACATTTGAAAACCAAAGAATAAAATGGTTGAAGTAAATAATGCATTTACAGGAATATCATTGAATGTGAATGGATTAAGCTCCCCAATCAAAAGATATAGGCTGACAGAATGGATTTAAAAAAAAAAAAAAAAAAGACATGAGCCATTCATATGCTACTTACAAGAGACTCACCTTAGACCCAGGGATACAAGCCGGCTGAAAGTGAAAGGTTAGAAAAAGATACTCCATGCGAATAGTAACCAGAAAAGAGCAGGGGTAGCTATACTAATATCAGACAAAACAGACTTTAAATGCAAAAAAGTTGTCAGTGATACAGAAGGCCATTATATATTAATAAAAGGGAAAATCCACCAGGAAGAATTAACAATCATAAATATCTATGCACCTAACCAGGGTGCCCCAAAATACATGAGACAAACTCTGGGAAAACTGAAGGGAGAAATAGATATCTCTACAACAATAGTTGGAGACTTCAACACACCATTCACATCGTTAGACAGAACAACTAGACAGAAGATCACAAGGAAACAGAGAACTTGAACAATACGATAAATGAGTTAGACCTAACTGACATATACAGAACACTGCATCCAAACTCAGCGGGTTTTACATTCTTCTCAAGTGCCCATGGATCTTTCTCCAGGATAGACCACATGTTAGGTCACAATTCAGCTCTCAATAAATATAAAAAGATTGAAATTATACAAAGCTCCTTCTCAGATCATAGTGGAATGAAAATTGAAATCAATAATAGACAGGACTTATTTGAGTCTAATTCTGTCACTCTCAGGAGCACAGATTCCAAAATAGAACCCACTGATAAGGCATCAGTCTTTGGGGCAACATGGGAATCCCAATGGGTTCCGTGTAATATTTTGGGTAATCTAAGCACCTCTTAAAATATATGTATATATATATATAAATAACATTTTTGTAAGCAAATACACATATATGCATATATATTTATATATCATTTTGCAAATGTTTGTATGTATTGTGAGAATTTTGAATTTTACCCATAATAATAATAATAATAATAGACAGGAAAGGAGAAAATTCGCAAATATGTACATTTGAAACCAAATATGTACTACACACTCCTAAACAATCAGTGTGTCAAAGAAAAAATTGTAATTGAAAACGGTAAATATATTAAGATAAATGTAAAGAGAACACAACTTATGAGAACTTATGGGATACAACGAAGGTAGTGCTGAGAGGGAAATTTATAGCCCTAAATGCCTATATTAAAAAAAGAAGAAGGCTAAAATCAGAGATCTAACTGAACAACTAGAGAAACCAGAAAAGGAGCAGCAAACCAATCCCAAAGCAAGCAGAAGGGAAGAAATAATAAAGATTAGAGCAGAAATAAATGAAATTGAGAACAACAGCAACAACAACAAAAAAACAATAGAGAAAATCAACAAAACCAAAAGGGGTTCTTTGAGAAGATCAATAAAATTGACGAACCCCTAGCTAGACTAACAAAGAAAAAGAGAGAGAAGATGCAAATAAATACAATCAGAAATGAAAGGGGGGAAGTTACGACTGACCCCACAGAAATAAAAAGACTCATAGGAGGATATTATGGGAAACTGTATGCCAACAAACTAGACAACCTAGATGAGATAGACAGATTCCTAGAAATGCACAAACAACCTACACTGACACTACAAGAAATACAAGAACTTAACAAACCAATCACATTTAAAGAGATTGAATCCATCATCAAAAACCTCTCAGCAAAGAAAAGTCCAGGACTAGATGGCCTCACAGGCAAATTCTACCAAGCATTTCGAAAAGAATTAACATCAATCCTGTTTAAACTCTTCCAAAAATTTGAACAGGAGGGAAAATTACCCAACACATTGTATGAAGCCAACATCATAATGCAAAAGCCAGATAAAGATATTACAAGAAAAGAAAATTATAGGCCAATATCTCTAATGAACATAGATGCAAAAATTCTCAACAAAATCCTTGCATATTGAATCCAACAGCTTATCAAAAGACTTACACATCATGACCAAGTGGGATTTATTCCTGATATGCAAGGCTGGTTTAACAAAAGAAAATCAATTATTGTAATCGTCTGGATTGAGGCAGAAAAGGCATTCGACAAAATCCGGCATCCTTTCTTGATAAAAAACGCTTCAAAAGGTAGGAATTGAAGGTAATTTCCTCAACATGATAAAGGGCATAGATGAAAAACTTATAGCCAACATCGTACTCAATGGGGAATGGTTGAAAACTTTCCCACTAAGATCGGGAACAAAACAAGGATGCCCACTGTTACCACTGTCATTTAATATTGTGCTAGAAGTTCTAGCTAGAGCAATTAGACAAGAAAAAAAGGCATCCAAATAGGAACAAAAGGAAGTAAAACTCTCACAATTCACAGATGACATGATCCTATATTTAGAAAATTCTGAAATGTCTACAACAAAGCTTCCTGAGCTAATAAATGAGTTCAGCAAAGTGGCAGGATACAAGATCAACATGCAAAAATCAGTAATGTTTCTGTACACTAGTATTGAACAATCTGAGGAGGAAATCAGGAAAAAAATTACATTTACAATTGCAACAAAAAGACTCAAGTACCTAGGAATCAATTTAACCTAAGATGTACAAGACGTATTTTCAGAAACTACAAAACAATGCTAACAGAAATCAAGGAAGACCTAAACAAATGGAAGGACATTCTGTGTTCATGGATTGGAAGACTAAATATTGTGAAGATGTCAATCCCACCCAAACCGATTTACAGATTCAATGCAATACTAATCAAAATTCCAACAGCCTACTTTACAGAAATAGAAAGGGCAATTACCAAATTTATTTGGAAGGGAAAGTGCACCCAAATAGCCAAAATCATTCTAAAAAAGAAGAGCGATGTGGGAGGACTTTCACTGCCTGACATTGAAACATATTACAAAGCTACAGTGGTCAAAATAGCATGGTATTGGCATAAAGATAGACACATCTATCAGTGGAATAGAATTGAGAGTCCAGAAATAGACCCTCACCTGTAAGGCCAACTGGTTTTTGACAAACCAACCAGGTTAATGTTAACGGGACTAAACAGTCTCTTCAACAAATTGTGCTGGGAGAACTGTATATCCATAATCAAAAGAATGAAAGAGGACCCCTTTCTCACTCCCTATACAAGAATTAACTCAAAATGGATCAAAGAGCTAAATATAAAAGGACCATAAAACCACTAGAAGAAAATGTAGGAAAACATCTTTCAGAACCCAAAGCACGAGCAACAAAAGAAAAAAAAATAGATAAATGGGATCTCCTCAAAAGTAAACACTTTTGCACTTCAAAGGACTTTGTCAAAAGGGTGAAAAGGCAGCTGACTCAATGGAAGAAAATATTTGGCAATCACATATCTCCTAAAGGTTTAATATCCATAATATAGAAAGAGATGCTACAACTCAACAATAAAAAGACAAACGACCTAATTAAAAAAATAGGCAAAAGACTTGAATAGACATTTGTCCAAAGAAGAAATACAAATGGCAAAAAAGCATATGAAAAAAATGCTCAACATCACTAATGATTAGGGAAATACAAATTAAAACTACAATGAGATATCTTTTCACACCTATCAGAATGGCCACTGTTAAAAAGACAGAAACCTACAAGTGTTGGAGAGGATGTGAAGAGATAGGAACAGTATTCACTTTTGGTGGGAATGTAGAATGGTACAGCCACTGTAGTGGACTGTTTGGCAGTTCCTAAAGAAGTTGAATATAGATTTACCTCTTGACCCGGCAATACCTCTACTGAGATATTCATACACCCAGAAGAACTGAGAACAGTGACATGAACAGACATCTGCACACCGATGTTCATAGCAACATTATTCACCATTGTCAAAAGTTAGAAACAACCCAGGTGTCCATCAGCTGATGAATGTATAAACAAACTGTGGTGTATACACGCGATGGACTCTTGTGAAGTTGTACGAAGAAATGAAGTCGTGAAGCCTATGACATGAATGAACCTGGAAGACATTATGTTGAGCAAAGCAAGCCAGACACAAAAGAACAAAAGGACAAATACAGTATGATTGCACCATTATGAACTAAATATATCGAGTAAACTCATGCAGTTAATAATTAGAATATAAGTCACCAGAAAATAGAATGAGGGTATAGAATGGAAAACTGAGAATTAATCTGTGCAGAATTGGTGAAAAAAAAAAGTTGTTTGTTAATCTTTGGAAATGAATAGAAAAGTTGAAAGCCCATCGTGGTGTTTGTAACTAGCAGTGTTATTATATGCGTATGACAGTTGTTGAGAGAGAAAGTCTAAGGTCATGTATATTACTAGAAGGAAAGCTAAAAAATGTAACATGGGACTGTATAGCATTGTGAAACCTCATGTGAAATATGAATATGGGTAATAGTGCATATACAAGACAATTTTTCTTTGAAACTGAACAAATGTTATGTATGTTAATGTTACAAGATGTTAATATCAGGTAAAAAAGCACATTATGCTAAGTGAAAGAAACCAGACACAAAGTACTACATATTGTATGATTCCATTTATATAAAATGTAAATATAAATCAATTTATAAAGATGGAATTAGATTAGTGGTTATGTAGGGCTGGAGAGAGATTGAGAGATGATTCCTGAGGGTTGTGGAGTTCCTTTTGGAGTAATGAAATTGTTCTATAATTTTTTTGTGGTGATGAATGTACAACACTGTGATTATACTAAAAGATATTGATTGAGCAACAAAAAGACTCAAATACCTAGAAATTAATTTAACCAAAGGAGTACAGGACCTATATGCAGAAAACTACAAAACAATGCTAAAAGAAATTTAAAAAGACCTAAACAAATGGAAAGACATTCCGTGTTCATGGATTGGAAGAATAAATATGGTGAAGATGTCAATCTTACACAAACTGATTTATAGATTCAATGCAATATAGAATTAGAGAAGGCAATTACCAAATTCATTTGGAAGGGAAAGTGCACCCAAATAGCCAAAAGCATTCTGAAAAAGAAGAGCGACATGGGAGCAACTCCACTGCCTGAACTTAAAACATATTACAAAGCTACAGTGGTCAAAACAGCATGGTACTTGCATAAAGATAGACACATCGACCAGTGGAATAGAATTGAGAACCCAGAAATAAACCCTAACCTATTCAGTCAACTGGTTTTTGACAAACCTACCAAGCCCACGCTAATGGGAAAAAACAGTCTCTTCAACCAATGGTGCTGGGAGAACTGGATATCTATAACCAAAAGAATGAAAGAGGACCCCTA
>JAKSZT010054140.1:5469543-5525012 GCA_026826555.1 Tolypeutes matacus
AAGCCAGGACCATAAAACTACTAGAAGAAAATGTAGGGAACATCTTCAAGACCTTGTAGTAGGTGGTGGTTTCTTGGACCTTACACCCAAAGCACGTGCAACAAAAGAAAAAATAGATAAATGGGAGCTCCTCAAAATTAAACACTTTTGCACCTCACAGGACTTTGTCAAAAGGGTGAAAAGGCGGCTGACTCAATGGGAAAAAATATTTGGAAATGGTATATCTGATAAGGGTTTAATATCCAGGATATATAAAGAGATGTTTCATCTCAACAATAAAAAGACAAACGACCTAATTAAAAAATGGGCAAAAGACTTGAATAGACATTTCTCCAAAGAAGAAACAGAAATGGGAAAAAAAAAAAAAAAACATGAAGAAATGCTCACCATCACCCAAGATTAGGGAAATGCAAATCAAAACTACAATGAGATATCATTTCACACCTATCAGAATGGCCACTATTAAAAAGGCAGAGAACTACAAGTGTTGGAGAGGATGTGGAGAGATAGGAACACTTCTTCACTGTTGGTGGGAATGCAGAATGGTACAGCCACTGTGGAGGACTGTTTGGCAGTTCCTAAAGAAGTTGAATATAGACTTGCCACGTGACCCTGCAATACCACTACTGGGTATATACCCAGAAGAACTGAGAGCAGTGACACGAACAGACATCTGCACACGGATGTTCATAGCAACATTATTCACCATTGCCAAAAGCTGGAAACAACCCAGGTGTCCATCAACAGATGAATGGATAAACAAACTGTGGTCTATTCACACGATGGAATATTATGCAGCTGTAAGAAGAAATGAAGTCGTAAAGCATATGACAACATGGATGAACCTGGAAGACATCATGTTGAGCGAAACAAGCCAGACACAGGACAAATACTGTATGATTGCGTTGGTATGAACCAAATATATTGTGTAACACATTGTTTGATTCAAAAAAAATTTTATATGTATCCAGTACATTTAATTGAGAAATATACGTATTTATTCATCTGTGTTTACTTTTTAGTTTTTAATTGTTTATATTTTCAATTATTAAATGTACAAAATAAAATTTTTTTAAAAAGCTATTGATAGTACACTTTGGGTAGATTGTGTGGTATGTGAATATATCACAATAAAACTGCTTTTTTAAAAAGTAAAACCTGGGGAGCAGATGTGGCTCAAGAGATTGGGCTCTCGTGTACCATGTTGGAGGTCTAGGGTTCAATTCCTGGGGCCTCCTGGTGAAGGCAAGCTGGCCCACGTGGAGTGCTGGCTTGTGCGGAGAGCTGGCGCAGCAAGATGATGCAACAAAAAGAGACACAGAGGAGAGACAATAAGAGATGCAGCAGACCAACGAGCTGAGGTGGCACAAGAGATTGAGCACATCTCTCTCTCCAGAAGGTCCCAGGATCGGGTCCCGGGGTCTCCTAAAGAGAAGACAAGCAGACACAGAAGAACACACAGCAAATGGACACAGAGAGCCGACAATGGGGGGTGGGGAGAAATAAATAAATAAATCTTTAAAAAAAAAAAAAAGGAAAACCTATGGAAGTTTATTCTGATGAGACGGAAATATCTTATGTTATTGAGAAAGCTATTGTAAACTCAGTTTTAAAATTCAATGTTTAAGAAAAGTATTTTGGAGGTGATCTTTTTTTTTCTTTTCTTTGCATAGCAATATAAATTTTGTTGGAGCATAGCACCGTGGTCAAAGAAATATTCTTACTAAATTAAGAAACTTATGGAGCAGAAATATAATTAGAATTGGTTGTAGTACACACACAACTGTGTTCAAACAAGTAGATTATAAAATGCTTTCTAGAACAGTAGGAGTGGGGGAGGGGAATCTTGAATTATACCCCTTTCCTCATTTCTTCCTGTATGCAGATATTTTAGTAATGAACAGTGGTATACCTAATGTATTTGACACCAGTGGATCATTTTTTAACATCCCTTGCCTCTATCTGACAAAGCTATTTTTAGTAGTAATATGTAATAATTAGTAATTACCATTATTTTCTTGATTCCTTTAGTTTTAAAGCAAGAAGTTTGATATGACAATATTTTCAATAGTAACCATGTAATCATTAGTCATAACCATTATTTTCTTGATTCCTTTAGTTTTAAAACAATTGAAACTTCCAAAGACTAAATTTTCAATTTTCAGTACAGTATTCAAATTCAGTTAAATATTGCATATATGAACCAAATTTTCACGTACTAGAAAAAAATATTACATCTGGCAATTTGCATTCTGCTTGCTGTTTTGAATTTTAAACACAAGTAAGCACTCCAAGTGGTCACATAGAATGACAGGTTTGAAATAATGGTTCTGATATTTTTGCTTTTACCCTCTCTGCGCTATCACTGCTTATTTCAAATCTGCTGTTGAAATGCAAGAGTGTGTGTTACCACAGGGCATGGAGACCGGAACTGCAATTCCAGAAAGAAGCTGGAAGAATTCTGAATGTTGGGTCCTTTATTTTTTTTAAGATTTATTTTTATTTATTTCTCCCCACACCCTCGCTGTCTGCACTTGCTGTGTCTGTCTTCCTTGTTTCTTTTGGAGGCACCACACCAATCCCCTGAGGTAGGCCGGAGCTCAACCCTTGAGCCACATCCGCTTCCCAGGGTACCTAATTTAGAAAGAAATGCAGGTAGTTTACCTGTGTAAAATACCTGTGTCAGGGGCTGACTAAATCATGGGGAGGGCTCTGAATTACCTTCCCTGGGGAACATAATGTGTATTAAAAGGAGAAGTAATAAAAATGTGCTAACTTGAACTTCAAGGCCTCTACCCAATCGAAATTCATTCATATGCTCACCAAAAGACATGCAAGGAATATTCAGTCACACTGTTTTTGTAATAGCCAAAACCTGAAAATTGATAAATGCCCCCCTGACAGGAGAAGAGATAAAAAGACTTAGAGCTAGAAGGATAGAGTGAAGAACTGTTTACAGCAAAATCATGGACCAGATAACATTGGTATTATCACTTACTGTAACAAACACTATGCTAGGCGCTTCTGCTTATATTAGTTTGTGTAATCCTAACCATACCCTGTGAAGGAGATATAATCCCTATATGACATAGGAAACGGAGGCACCCAGAGGTCAAGGATCTTGCCCAACGTCATAACGGTATTATGTGAACCAGAATTTGAACTCAGATCTTTCTCAAGCCAAAGTCCACATGCACCTTTCCCATTTAATGGCCTGCTGTCTCCCCTTGATAGATGGGGAAGGAAGAGAAACTTGGGAAGCGTGGAGTTGATACTTGCTAAAATGATAACAGCTATAATTTCTTGAGCATTTACTCCTATGTGGCAAGTACCGTGGTTTGTGCTTTGCACACATTTTAATGAATTCTCATAATAATCCCTCACGGTGGGAATTATTCTTCTCATTATTTTTTTTTCAGATGAAGAGACGGGGGCTTAGCGAAGTTTCCATCTCATATCCCCCACGTCCCTCAGTGCCCTTAATGGGCGGAAGGGGCACCGCCTAACTGCGTGCTGGGCACTGTGGTGGGTGCTGGCGCCCTACAGATAAATAAGTACAGGAGGAATGGCCTCACTGGAGCCACTGGGGCTTACTTGACCTTTTTGAAAATGGGTAGAATTTTTTTTTTTCAGTTCCAAAGAGGGAATTCTGGAGGCGCAAAATAAAGATGGGTAATAGCAATAGTTCCCATATACTGAGTGTACTTAGCCCTAACTACAGTAGTTTATATCTTTACATAGGTATCATCCCCTCCATCCTCACAATAATGCTCCTTTTACCGAGGACAAAAGAGAGCCTCAAGGTCGCAGAGAGGTTAAGTGTCGCCCCCCCCTTCCTCCCCAGATTTGTCGCCTAATCTGACTAGCTCTAGGGCTCCAGGTCTCAACCCTTACAACCAGTTAAGGAGTGAGAAAAATGGAAGCCGCAATGTGGTACCCAGAGTTGGCCAAGGCTCTCCTGGCGGGAGGAGCCAGGTGGTACCTGGAACCTGAAGAGCCGGCGCCCAGTTTCGGGGTGGCGGTACATTTGGGGATTTGGGAGCCCTCCGAACGGGAGCCGGAAGAAAGAGAGCTAGAGGCTGCGCTGAGAGGGAGAAGGGGGCCCCTGCTGGGTCGGGAAGAAAATTCCCACCGCCGCTCTGGGAAGGTAAAACCTGCGGCGGCGGGCGCGCGCGGGAGGGCGTGGGGGCGGGGCGTCGGGCCCGGGGCGGGGCGAGGGGCGGGCCGAGGGGCGGGGCCTGTGCCGCCTGGGCTGCGAGCGGCGGCGGCGGCAGCGACCTAGCGCTTTCCCGCGACCCTCCGGCCTTCCCGCGCGACGCTGCCTCCGCCGCCTCCTTCTCTCCGCCGGCTTCCTCCTGCTTTAGCTCGCGCGCCGACCAGGCTCCGTTATGGCGACCCGCAGCCCCAGTGTCGTGGTGAGTAGCTCGGCCCGCCACCCCCGTCCCGCCCAGGCGGGTGCGGCTCGCGCCCGGCGGCGGCGGCTGGGCCTTGGGGCGTGGGGCCCGCAGTGCGGGCTCGGGCTGCGGGGAGCCGGGGCCGCCGGGGGGCGGGGCGGAGGGCGGCTGCAGCTCCCCGGCTTCGGGCCTTAAGCCCCCCGAGGGCGGAAGGGGGGACGGCGTGGCGAGGCTCGGGTTGCTCTTCATCTGGAGAGCCCTGGGAACGAGGGCTGCGTGGGAGAGGAGAGGCTGGAAATGGCGTTTGGGTTGACATGTGCCGCTCGCCAGCGTGCGGTTGGGAGGGGCCAGGGCCCAATTCGGAATGAGTGGGGTGAAGGGGTGGGGGCTGGCGCCCGAGAAGCCCTTCTCTGTACGTTTGGGGTCTGGAGGGGAGGTCATGAAGGCGCCTCTGTAGAGGGCCCTAGGCACGGAGAACGACCACATGGGAGGGGATGTGGGGACAGTATTTTCATTTAGTTCTGCAAACGTAATTGATATTTGCGGGACCGCGCATTGCCTCATGGAATCCTTGCAACAATCCTGGCAGCGGTAACCATGCCTACCTATTTTCCACCCGAAGAAACCAGTGAGGAGACATTAGGTAATTCCCCCATGGCCCAGAGGGAGCCAGGCCTGGATTCAGACACGCCTGAATCTAGATCCCACGCTCTTTGACGCTGTGGGCTGAAAAATGCGAACCTGGGCCTTACTTGCAAGGGCATTCATCCCACAATCAGTCTCTGGCGCCTTGTCTCCTGCCTTATTGGTTCTTTCGATTGTTTTTCTGAACCAGCCTGGCTCTTCTCCCCCCTCCCCCTCCACTTCTCTGATCGTGCTTACTGAATAGCTACCCCCCTCACGCCCGTTAAATACCATAGCCTGCTTTGTTATGGTTTCTTTTACCGATTACCTGTTGATTGTCTCTCCCATTGAAACATAAACTTCAAAAGGGCAGGAATCACCACTGTAATCCCAGCACATAACCCAGTGTCTGGCAGGTAGGAGGTAATTTGTTGAGTGAACAGATTAAATAATTAACCTTTTGAGCCCTAAGAAAAATAGGATTCTATTTCATATTAGGCATGTGATTTTGGGTACAAAGCAGTGCTCTTAGTGGATCCTGGCCTGGAATCCTGTTTGTTTAGGCCATTTACTAGCTGTGTGACCTTGGGCAATTTACTTAACCTCTCTGGGCTTCATTTTCCTTCAGTGTAACTGAGATTAGCTACCTCATGGTGGTATTGAAGGGATGTTAAGCCCGCCAATGTGAAGAAATACCCTTGAATTGTTCTTCATCGGGAATAACCACTGTGTTAAACCCTTTACACACCGAGAGTCCTATTTAATCCCCTAAGTAACCCTGTAGCATCTGTATAATCCTATTTTACAGATGCAAAATCTCAGAGAGGTTAACAGACACACCCCACCCAGGTCACACATTTATTCAGAGAAGTTGCATTTCTCTTAAGAGCCCATGCACTTAAATGTTATGCAGGGAGTAGGTACTAAAAAACAAATGGTGGTGGCTGTTGTTTTTATTCAGTTGCCAAGGAATTTAAATATCAAATTTATATACATTTGGATACTTTTAAAGCTCTGGTGGATGATGCGTGCCCCATTGTATAAGAGAACTAGCTGTGATGTGATAAAACACTGAGCTGTTTGCTGTTTGTTGTTTGAGCATCAAGATAGTCATTGTGTTTTCAGTTTGCAAATTCTTGTTCCTTTTTTTATTTCCTTCCCAGAAATTGCTTGCATGCTAGCAATAACAAGCACTTACATGTGCTTACTAAATGCTGGACACTGTTTTAAAGCCCTTTACATATATTAACTAATTTGATTTTCATTAAAAGTGTGTGCAGCTCAGACAGGTTAAGTAACTTGTCCAAGATCACCCAGCAATTCTAGGATTTGAACCTAAGTTATCTGGCCCCAGAGTCTGCTCTTAACCTCTACACTTTTAAGTTAGTAGTGACAATAGTGAATATTATTGAGTACTAACTATGTCTTAGGCACTGAGGTCAATATTTTGCAGGCATTGTCTAATGTAAACCTCCCAAAGTGACATAACAGGTCTTCTTATGAAGTAGATGAATACTAGTATGACCATAGAGGCACAGATAGGTGAAGTATCTTGCCCAAGATCACTTAGGTCATTGTAATCAATGGGGTTTAGGCTGACATTTGTCTAGAGGTATAGAACAAAATTATTCTTTGTGGCCATCAAGAAATGGAGCTTGGTTCTGCAAATAGAGCACCACGACAAACACTACAGATCCATCTTAATTGCTTTCTGTCCATTTTTTGTTATCTGCATATTGCAGAAAGTCCTTAGAGGTGGGAAAAAGATGAAAGGACCAACCAGATCAGCAGAGAAGAAAAGTCTTGGAGTTTTATAAGTTTTTGGTAGTTCATTAGGCAATAACTGGGCCATGTTTTCTTTTTTTTTTTTTTTTTTTACCGGGAGGTCCCAGAGATCGAACCCGGGTCCCTCCATATGGGAGACGGACGCCCAACCAGTTGAGCCACATCCAACCCCATGGGCCATGTTTTTAATTTTCCTTTGAGGTGAAGTGATACCAAAGGCGTGCTGGTATACTTTTCTAACCTTCTGTAATGTTAAATTGTATGGATTCAGTAAGTGTCAACTGCCATTGTTAATATCAGTATTGAAATTCGCATTGATTGTTATCTTCCTGCTCCCACAGCTACCAAATTCCTAACCTTAGTGATAATTTGCTACTAATAAGAATTCAGACCGCCAGACACAAAAGGACAAATACTGTATGATTGTGTTACTATGAACCAAAAATATTGTGTAACATATTGTTTGATTAAAAAAAAACAAAACTTTGTATATGTATCCAGGACATTTAATTGAGAAATGTATGTGTTCATCTATGTTTACTTTTTAGTTTTTAATTGTTTATATTTTCAATTATTAAATGTACAAAATAAAGTAAAAAAAAAAAAAAAGAATTCCGACAAACACATACTTCAAGATGCTATGGAGCTACTAACTTCAGTATGATGCTTTTGATGATTGAGAGGTATGATTGCTAGGTATAATTTTTTGGTCTGAAATGAGCTTTTCTATTATTTTACTGTGCATACTAATAAAAGAAAAGATCATAGTCTTGTGTAAATTCAAATCCTTGCACATGTAGTAGTTATGGATCTATTTGCCTTTGGCAGCTAATCATGTATCCCTGGGTTGAATAGTCAAGAAGACTGATTTTAATTTTTGTAATAGCTCTTTAACCTTTCAAAGGGAGGGCAAGCAAGTTATATATGTAATTTATTTGTAAAAACTAATATAAAATTGGAAGGGACACATAGCTTAATTTATTTTCACATTTTGGAATATCTGCATCAGTAATTCATAATTTTGATTTTATGATGCCTTGAGTTATCACAAATTATCCCAAGGGGAAGGCCTATTATCTGCTTTGATGTTTTTTAAAAATAATTTTAATATACCTGAATATAAAAGGTTAAAATAGGCCAACTAGCAATTTCCAGGGGGCTTGGAAATGCTGGTTACTAGGAAAAAATCAAATGTGTTTTATCTGTTATTGTACATCTTTCAAGTCACATAGCTCATTTTAAGGCGCACTTCCTCACTTTTATCTAGTCTTAATACATTGTCATTTTTGACCACAAAGACTTAAGCAATCCTAGTCACAGAGATAAATTCAATGGTACAGGTGTTGGCTTAGCTTGGGCTAATTTCCCTGTTTACTGAAATTTCGGATAGTAGATCTTTGTAATTAGAAATGTCATGTGCAAACCACAAAAATGTTCACTTATGAAGGCCATTATTATAGATATGATACATAATTAAGAACTTGTGGGGAGTGAGTGTGGCTCAAGGGGTTGAGCGCCTGCTTCCCTCATGGGAGGTCCCGGGTTTGGTCCCTGGTGCCTGCTAAAAGCAAAAAAACAAACAACAAGCAAACAAATGGAAAAACCAACTCAGGGGAGCCGATGTGGCTCAGTGGCTGAATGCCCACTTCCCACATATGAGGCCTGGGGTTCAATCCCCGGCCTCAGTACCTTAAAAATAAAAACGACTTGTGGTGCCAGTTTTGTATTAATAAAAGTACCTGTGTAGATCTTATCATTCATAAATATATACCACCGATAGGTTAGAATTTTGAGAGTTGTGTTCCAGAGCTCTGAGGAGATGCAGTTAGATACCTGAACTGTCTGGGTAAATGGTAAATAACTGAGAGCTATGAATAACTTGTCCTTTGATTTCCAAGTCAACAAGAAATGGCAATAAAAGGAAAGGTGAATCTGAAGAGAAACCACATTCTCATTTGTTTACCACTTTCAGCACCTCAGGAGTTCTCACATACTTTGGGCTTGGGTACCCCAAAGCCATGCAAGACCTTTGTGATCTTCTCTAGCCATTTCCTGTTAGCTTCTTTTAGAAGATGCCAGTGGTAACCACCTGCTTAGACACTTAATACCAAATCACCAATAAGTAAAGCAGATGTGATTTACATTCCTGTAGAAAGCTGGGCACTGTTTTTGCATAGTGGATTTGGAGAACTGTACCAATGTACTGCGGCAGCACAGGCAACAGAATATAATGACCCTTTAAGCCTAGTATTGCTCTAGAAGGGAGTCATTGGTGCTGATTTCCAGGTTATTTTTAGTGTATATATAACTGGATAATTCACAAGTTTGTGGGCTTGTCAAATTGGATTTGGGCACATATTACAAGCTTTATTGTCCTTTACAGTTAGTTCTATGTATTTATTATATCTTTTCCACTAGACTGCAAGCTCTAAGGGCTTTATATTTATAATCGTCTTTGTATCCCCATAAAACCTAGCAGAGTGCCTTAATCATGGTAGATGCTGAGTGCATTTTTATGTAACTGAATATATCGCATCCCCAATTGCTTCAATCTTTCTTATTAAAGCAGGCCATATCACATGGGGTCATTTAACTTTGTATTATGATGTATTTTGAACATACACAAGTAGATAGACATAGTAGTATGGTGAACCCTCATGTACAGGTTGCCCAATTCTGACTCTTGTCCCTCCATGGCCAAGTGTATATTTCTTAAATTATAACCCCCCATAAATACAGCCCATTTATATACAGCGAATTGTAACAAATTATAACAAAGTTGTGGATTCATGGCTGGAGTACCTAAAGCAATACAAGTTTTATGTATTTTTGGTTTTGCCTTTTG
Source organism: Tolypeutes matacus (assembly GCA_026826555.1). NCBI lineage: Eukaryota > Metazoa > Chordata > Mammalia > Cingulata > Chlamyphoridae > Tolypeutes > Tolypeutes matacus. The sequence continues at coordinate 5,479,192 of JAKSZT010054140.1, forward strand.
AAAATTGTATTAACATGCTTTTTCTTGGTGCTTGAAATAAATCAACCCTTTGACATTAATATACATATATTATGTATAATATATAATAATATCTAAATCTAATAATTGTGACTTTTTAGTTGGAAATTAATTTGGTGTGTTGACAGATGGAAGTCCTTTTTTAGGGTACATCCCGCCAGTTTGTCTCTAAGACTGCATGTCTAGAATGGACTCTTGGGTACAATTCACATTGAAAAAGACAAGGCTTGAAGTTCTTAGACAGCCTGCAGCACCCGTAGCCCAGGACTCAGCCATTTTTCACAGAAGCAGTGGTCTTTACCAAGTACTAGATATCTCAGAGAGCCCTGGGTGGGTCCTGGTTTATGCTTGTGGTGGAGGCCATGAGTAACTGGGAGGAAGAAATGAGTAAGCTTCAGGGAAGCCATTTTTGACATTTTTGATCTTCTTGATTTTAAAGCACTATGAAATGGTGTACTTTCATTTTTATCGAGTGATAGCAGATATATTCTGATGAACCTGACATGGATGTTGATTGTATCACCTTATAGGATCTGACCAGGTCTTATTTTCTGTTTCCAAAACTTGAACTAAATTTCAGTTTAAAGTTATAAAATGTATAAAAGCAATAATAACTGTAAAATATTCTTGAAACCCCTGTGACACAAATGTCCTATTTCCATTCTTGTAGTAAATGTGTTCTGATACTAGAATGTGAATGTTTCACAGGTGCATTAGCACTTCATCTTAGAGGATCTGGCATAAAATTTTTCCTCAAATGTATTTTTTTTCTTGCTTATGAAAGTGATGAGTGTTTAAAAACAAACCAATATTAAAGTGCAGAACATAGCAAGGCCCCATTTCCATAGATGAATTTGCTTGCTCTGTTCCTCCAGTGTCACTCACTGGTTCTTTCCTTCCTTCCGTTTTTCCTTCCTCCTCTTTCCCTTCCTTCCTTTTGATCTTTTTGTCTTACAATTTTTTGCTTATATAGTTTGTTTTCTTTTTTTAAGTTTCCCCATACTTTCTAATGCAAAATAATTTATAAGAAAGACTTGAAATTTTAAGGCAATATTTACTAATTGAAGAAAATTTGGAATATAGCAAAGTATTAAGAACTAAATAAAATCTCTAACTCCTCAAGATAACAGCTTTTATGATTTTACTATTTTCTTTTTTCTGTGTGTACAGGTACATATATGTGTAATATTTATGGTACGTTTTACCATCACAGGTTACCACGTCACCAGTATTTTCCATGTTATTAAATCTTTTATATCCCAGTGACTGGCGATACCAAGACAATCAATATATGGTCATACTCAATCTGAGTAGCTACTGTAAAGGCATCTCATGAGTTGATTATAGCTATTTCAAACTTTTAAGGAGTTTGGGCTTTTAAAAGATCTTACTTAGCTATTTCTTGTGTGTGATTTTTTTTTTCCCCCCATCGTGAGATGACAGAGACTCTTTGGGATGGGGAATTGCAGATTTTCTTGTTCAGTGTGGTATTTTAACTTGTTAGACTACAAGACTGTCTTTAAAATTTTTATTTTATTTTTATTTTTTTAAAGATTTTATTTATTTATTCATTTATCCCCCCCTTGCTGCTTGTGCTCGCTGGGTCAGCTAACCACGCCGTGCGGGCGGGCTTGCCTTCACCAGGAGGCCCCGGGAACCGAACCCGGGGCCTCCCATATGGTAAACGGGAGCCCCACTGATTGAGCCACAGCCGCTTCCCTTTAAAATTTTTAAATTAAATTTTCAAACATGGTAAAAGTAGAGAGAATAGAATAATGAATCCCTATATACTCATCACCCATATTTGAAACATTATCAAGACTTTTGCCACATTTTTCTTAGCTCTTTAAAATCTTTCTTTTTTCTCTTTGCTGAACTAAGGAAATCCCATATCATGTCATTTTTCTTATACATTCTTGAATATTCATCTCTAAAAAACATATGGTTGTTTTTCTGGTGTAATTTCATTATCATCTCTACATAGATATAAAAAGTTCTTGATATCATCTCATAACTAATCCTTCTTTAAATTTCTCTGATAGATGAAAGTTTTTTAACATCTAAATCCAGTCTTATATTTGTATTCCTTAATGCTCTCATTGAAACAGCCACATTTCTTTTTCAGATTAGTGATGATGAACCAGGTTATGACCTAAATTTATTTTGTATACCTAATCATTATGCTGAAGATTTGGAAAGGGTATTTATTCCTCATGGACTGATTATGGACAGGTAAGATCTTAAATTGATTTTTATTTTCTCTTATATTAATTTCAAGTGTCAGCAACTGTTTTGAGTAGTTGATATTTCAGCGTAAATTAGACCAAGTCATTAGATAATACTTTCTATTTTTAAAGCCCTCTTTTACAAAATAAAATCTTACTAAACATCCACTATACATTGCAGTATAGGAACCTATAGGGATCTCTGGGGAGTGAAATATACTAAACATTGACAGGAGATTGGAAGAATGATTTCTCAACCCTCAACAGGGGAATGGGCTCGGAACCGAATAACATGAAGGCAAGATTAGACTTTGATGATTATGCACCTCTTGCTTGAAAATTTCCCCTCAGAAGAGGAAAATTCTTTCTGTCTCCTGTCTACATTCCCTCCTTAGACATTGTCTCTGTACGTATACTATATACTGATGTGCATATATACATATATATTTTAACATATGGATTCATATGATCATCTAGTTGTAAAATTTATTGGGCATATTTCATATCAGTACAGCTAGATCTTCCTCATTTATTTATTTTAATATACTTTTTAAAAAGATACTTAGATTTCATAAATGTTACATAAGAAATACAAGGGATCCCATATGCCCCGCTCCCTTCCTTTCCTCATTTATTTTAATGGTTACATAGCATTTCATTTTATGGATATGCCACAACTGATTTGCTCTCACAGACCATACTAGAGAGAAGGTCCTTTATACATGTTTGGGCACTTGTTCAACTTTATTGGAGTGGGAATTCTGGGTCAAGGGGAAGGTGTTTATTGAATATTTTGATACTGCCAAATCATCCTCCAAAAAGTTGTATCAGAAGTTTATATTCCCTGTGGTATATGAGAGTGCCCTTTTGCTCCCAATTTCTTCTAATATTAGATATTATCAGAGAAATTTCATTTAATCAGAATTTGCTAATCTAGTAAGGGAAATTGATATTTTTTAGTTTGTATCTATCTTTGCTTTATGAAACAAAGATGTACTTCATTGGAGCAAAGGATGTATTTTATGGAAGTTGAAGGCTTAAGGGGTGTTATGTAAGTGTAAGATGCTTTCTCTTAAATTCCTGATTTTATTTCTGTAGAACCGAACGGCTTGCTCGAGATGTGATGAAGGAGATGGGAGGCCATCACATTGTAGCCCTCTGTGTGCTCAAGGGGGGCTATAAATTCTTTGCCGACTTACTGGATTACATCAAAGCACTGAACAGAAATAGCGATAGATCTATTCCTATGACTGTAGATTTTATCAGACTAAAGAGCTACTGTGTAAGTATATTTAATATTAAATGATTTTTAAAAAATATGGCAGCTCTAAGTTTTCCTCTGTTTCCTTTGAAGCTCTGCAAACTGTACTGACATGTCCATTTCACTTGCTTACAGGGAAATTTTTACCATACTCACTAGCACTTTATATTCAAGTGAATGTTGTCTTCAAACTAGTCGCTTTGGGGGCTATATGCTTATTTTAAAGTTCTTAAAAATTATTAAATATTAGTTTAATATTTTCTTTTTGAAATCCCTTTTAGGAATTGCTGTTGGCTTGGGGAATATTCTTTGAAGTATATTTACTGGTGGGAAATACCTTCTTGGAAGCTAGATTGGTTTGGAGTGGGGGGAGTCATAAGTCATTTGGAGCTAGGTCAGATCAACAAGGCGGGTCAAGAATTGTTTCCCAAAACACATATGGAGCTAGAGTGTTGGCACATTGAAGAAATCACTTTTGAATCACCACTCACTCTATGTCACACGATCTTAAGTGCTTCAGAACATTGACACAATAAGATTGACACTGTGGGATGAAACGAAACCAGCAGGATCTTTACACGTGGATTTCATCATCCACACTTTCCTGTGTTAATCTGAATATTTGGTTTTTATTGTTTCAGACTGTTTGTTTCTGGTTTCATGTTGGGAATGCATTTCCTCAGAGTTGGTATTTTCCTTAAAAATGGGATTTTTCTAGCTTCTTCAAAGATTAGAGTAAATTCCCAGACTTTGTTGTTTCATGGCCATCTTTGTGGATACTTGACTTATGTTAAGATTTTCATTGAGAATAAGCCCACTTTTCTATGTGAAACTTGCAACTTTTATTCTCCCTGTTAATCATTTATTTGCGTGAACCGAGTCTGACCTTTTCCACATTTTCATCAATCCTGTGGGTGACTGAGCAACCATTTTAGTGTTATCATAGACATTTTCCCTACCCCAGTAAAAGCCTTTATGCCCATACATTATGATATTATTTCATACTTAATAAGCTCCAGCTCCTTTTAACTTGGCAAGGTCTTGATTGAATTAAATACTTGTTTAAGCACAAAATTTGGACTTTATACTTAACCTAAGATTCTTATTTATTTTTTGATGGTTTAGACTAGGACTTTAATTCTAGTCAGCACAACTGCTAGCACAAGACAGAATGGCCAGCCTTTTATGTATTGTTGCTTAGAGTTGAAAAATGTACTTTCATGTCCATGGTATGATTTATCTTTTTGATCTTCCTAAGCCACACAGTCTTCTTACTTGATGACTCATACTTCATTCTTCGAGGGCATTGCACAAAATCTTTCTTTGAAAAGCAAAAACTGGGAAAAAAAAAATGGAGGGGGAGTTTAATATTTTCTTTTTTAGAAAGTATTTATAGTTTTAAGAACAAATTTAGAGTGATAGAAACACTGACATTTTAATTCTATTTTCTACTTTTAGTTTTTTCCCTATTAGTTTTAGATCTTAAAGTATTATTAAGCTGAACTTCTCAAATGGTAGAAAGCATGAAATCTTAAACATATGCAAAGCATTTTTAAGAATAATTTTCACGTGGAAAAAATTAATATCTGTATTATTTTGTGAAATTCTGTGTAGGTGTACTGCTAAATGATAGAAATTTTAGAAAATACCCAGACAGATGTGGCTCAAATGGTTGGGTGTCCATCTCCCATATGGAGGGACCCAGGTTCGATCCCTGGGACCTCCTGGTAAAAAAATAAATAAATAAATAAAAAATACCCAGATATTATCTGTAGGTTTGAAGTAACATCTCTGTGCTTTTTAATAATCTATCAGTTTGTCATGAAAGATATTCAGATATGCATATGAAAAACCAGGTGGGGAGCGGATGTAACTCAAGTGGTTGAGCTCCTGCTTCCCATGTACGAGGTCCTGGGTTCGATCCCTGGTACCTCCTAAAAACAAAACAAGCAAACCAACAAATGAAAAAACCAACTCTCATTGGGGAGTGGGTGTAGCTCAGTGGTTGAGTGCCTGCTTCCCATGTATGAGGTACTGGGTTCAATCTCTGGTACCTCCTTAAAAAAAAAAAAAAACCTAAAACAAAACAAAATCAGGTAGCTTTATTTGATAAAACCATAAAATGGAAATTTAACATTATTTGCAGCATCGGTACCATTTATGTTAGCAGATTTTATGCTCTGATCTTGACAGTTTGAAACAGTGAATTAGGGGGCGGATGTGGTTCAAATGGTTGGGCGTCCGTCTGCCATATGGAGGGACCTGGGTTCGATCCCTGGGACCTCCCGGTAAAATAAAAAATACATATATAGAAGGCGCATGGGCTGCCAGGCTCTGTGTGCCGGTGAGCCGCCAGGCTCCGGGAGCCATGCAGCAAGATGATGACGTAACAGGAGAGAGACGCAGGGGAGAGACAAGACGAGATGCTCCGAAAGCTCTGAAAGCCAGGAACCGAGGTGGTGCAGATGGCAGAACACCTCTCTCCTACATCGGAGGTCTCCAAGGATCAAATTCTGGTGAAGACTGGAGGAGGAGGATGAGAGGAGATGGCAGGAAACAGACACAGAGAATTGCCCAGCAAATGGACACAAAACAGCAGATGGGGAAGGGGGGCGTTAAAATGGTTAAAGTAAATAAATAAATCTTTAAAAAAAAAACACACAAAAAACAGTGAATTAAAGGTTCTCTTCTCTGTACTAATCTTAAAGAAATGCTCTGTGAACCATTAAATGTTTCAAGAATATATAAAGAGCCATAACAGTATTAATACACCCCATTTGATTTATTTTAGGGTAGATAAGAGAGTGAAGAGTTTATTAAGAAGCAAGTTCTTGGCTATGTCGCATAAAGGAATTTAAGGACATGCCATAGGGTAGGCAAGGGAGTAAAGAGTTTCTTGTAAGACTGGCTATTTGCATGACCATATTAAAGAAAAATGCAGAAAATGTTGGAGTGGTTTCTATAAGTGGCTCTTAAAAGAAGTCGGTGGCTTTCAGCCTGACCTTTTTCTGTATGTGCTTAATCAATTGAGGTATGCTTTTCTCTCCAGAACAAAGTTGAAAGTAGGTATACCGCTTTGATGTTGACGTTAGATCTAAATTTTCTTCTGTAAATCTCTCTCTCTGTGTGTGTGTGTGTGTGTGTGTGTGTGTGTAAAGCAAGTGAGGTGGTCCATGCCTTTCTCCTGCTTATTGAATTGAGATCACAGATGGAATGGAGGAGGAAAATTTGTTCTTTCTAAACTGGCAGGAACAGAAATGTGTACTATCCGTGGTATAAGGAAACTTTAGCAGAACTAGGGACAAAAGTATACTTTCTAGTATTAAGCATCACACTATCGCTTCTATCTTTTCCAGTACTATGTTATACTAAAAGGTATCTTTGATTTGATTAGAACAGTGCTGTCCAATAGAACTTTCTGAGATGATGGAAATGTTCTAGTTCTCTGCTGTCTATTATAGAGCCACTAGCCACATGTAGCTGTTGAGCACTTGAAATGTGGCTTGTGCTACAGAGGAACTGAATTTTAATTTTAAGTAATTTAAATTTAAATGGCCTCATGTGGCTAGTGGCTACTGTGTTAGTGCAGGATTAGATGATCTGTGAGGGCCCTACTTCATCAGCAGCATTTTTTTTTTTTAAGATTTTATTTATTCATTTATCCCCTCCCCCCCTTGCTGCTTGTGCTCGCTGAGTCAGCTAACCACGCCGTGCGGGCGGGCTTGCCTTCACCAGGAGGCCCCAGGAACCGAACCCGGGGCCTCCCATATGGTAAATGGGAGCCCTACTGATTGAGCCACAGCCGCTTCCCAATCAGCAGCATTTTTTAAAACTGATGATAAGCTTTAATTTCAAGAAAAGTAACAGTTCATTTAAAACAACCCATAAAATACAGGTAACTCAATTAACTTATTACCTAGGGGTATATCCTTTCCAGACTTATATTTTCTGCATATATATTTTAGAAAATGGGATCTCTGCCTTCTTTCATCTGAAGTGTAGTCTACCTCTAAAATGTATTATATGATTCTAAGATTCTCACTTTTGCTGGTCTTTGATCAGGATATAGGAAAACGGGTAAAAGAATATGGTTGAGAGATTATGATGTGAAGAGTGAACGTGTTTGAGTGTGGGAGACTTGGTGCCTACCTGGATGTGGAGGGAATGAATGTTTCCCTGTAAGAAAACTCCATTCTAAGGTCCTGAAGAATGATCTGTAGTCCACTGCAGAAAGCAAGCTACATCTGTAAACACTGGGCCACTAAGGAGACATGGAACCAGGACTTCTTACCTCAGTGATACTCCCAGTCATACCCTCTTGGAGACCAGCCTTGTTTACTGGCCTTTCTGCTGCTTCTTCCATGGCCTCAGCCTACCAAGAACCTTCCAAGCCGTTCTTTTCTAGTCCATTCATTGCATGCTTCCACGCAGTTTTCCTTCCTCTTTTCCTTATACCAAGCTGCAGTTTTTGATGCTACGTAGAGATTTTCAGAATTCCTAGGGATAGACAAATAGGAACAAACAAAGTTCTTTCCTGTTGCCCTTCTCATTTTTCACTTAGACTCAAAAGAGGTAGAGAAAACTGAAGCCCAGACACAAAGGAGATGTATTTGCAGACCCCAAGAACTTCTCTGGCAACTTTATGTAGTTGACAGGGACACTCTGAGTTAAGGACAGATTGGGGTCTCTGGCTGGGAGGAGTGAGGAGATATGATGGTAGGGGAGGGAAGAGCAACTCTTGGTGGACTCTCCCCTCACCCAGGCCAGTCCTGTCATCTCAGAAGTCAGACTTCACTGTAATTAAAAATGAGGCACCTGAGAGGCACTCAGTAATGCAATGAAGAAGGGATAGTGGTGGGAAGCTTATGCCAGACTACAAGGAAGGGAAAAGGGAAAATTCCTCTGGCCACCCAGCTGGGGTGATTGATCCATGGATGCTATGCAGGCAAGTTGGACACTTATACCTGTATTCCAGTGCTATGCTATGCTATGCTGTACATTATAAGTACATTATACTATAACAGTACTCTGAAATGAATCTTCTTTATTAACCTCCATTTAAGAGCTGGTTATGTTTCTATGAAAAAAGCTTCAGAGAGTTAAGCTAAAAGCTGTGGGGACAACAGGAGTATGAAAATATGGATGCTAGTAGAGCAGCAGTGCCTTGCATGGTGAGAGTGTCCTTAGCTCTTACCCTGTCACCATAGCCTTTGGATCACAGGGTTTTTGCCCCCATGATTCCACAGTTGTCAGCTCTCAGATCTTCCTTCACTCCTGTCTGTAAAATAGGATCCATTGGAGTTGGACTGTAATACCAAATTTCTACAGAAGATGTCACCATTTAACAGGATTTATAGCATAAATCATTCAACATGATTCCCTCCCATTTAAAGCTTCAGTTTTTGTATGGTTTTTTTTTTTTTTTCCTTTAATCAATTCTGCATGTTCAAAACTCTGGGTTTTAAGTTAATTAAGGGGTGTCCATAATTACCTTCCTTAAGATGAAAAATTCTAAGGGTTTTTTTGATATCAGAAGCCACACTTAAGTTTCATTTACAAAACTAAATGTATAAAAGTAAAACCTCCCACTATCCCCCATTCTCACTAGTCAGAGTTATTTGCTGTTAAATTTTTTTTTAATGCTGAACAAAAATGCTTTCATAGACAACACATTGTTTTGCTTCTTGGTGGTTTTAATTAGCGTTGTTCCACGTCAGTATGTATAGATTACTGGTTCTCTTTTAATAGCTGCATGGTATTATATTGTGTGGATGATCTTAATTTAAATGGTGCCCTCTTAAGGGACATGTTGGTTTTCAGTCTTTCTTTTTACAGAGCAGTTGGTACAGTGGACATGCTTGTATATACCTTTGCATACTTGAGAGTGTTTTTGTAGTCTCTGTCCCTGAAAGTGGGATTTCTGGGTCAGATGGCATGCACATATACAATTTTAATAGATATTGCTTATATGGTTTTCTAAACAGGTTGTACCAGTTTGTTGTACCAACAACGAGACTGCTTGTTTCCCCTCACTTTTGCCAATGTATCATCAGGCTTAGGTTTTGCCATTGTGGGTGGGTGTTCACAGTAGAATCACATTGTTTTAGTGTTTGTCTCTCTGATAGGTTTCATTTCATATGTTCTGGCTTTCTCTTCTGTAAATTGCCTATTTGTGTTAGTTCTCTGCTTTCCTATTGGGTTCTTATAATTGGAGCCTGATGTATAATAGGAATATTTGTTACAGATCTTTTATTTCAGTTTTGGATCATGTCATGCTTAGGTTTAACCCTTTCCAAGAATGTGAAAATATTCTCTGACATTTTCTTGCAAAATGCTTATGGTTTTATTTTTTATATTCAGATTTTAATCCATCTGGAATTTATTTTTGTGTATGCTGTGAGGTAGGTAGGGATCATACTTTATTTTTTTCCCCAAATGGATAACTAGTTGACCAAACACCATTTATTGAGTAATTCATCTCTTCTTTACTGACTTGAAATGGCATCTTTATCATATACTAAATCCTCATTTGTTTCTGGGTCTGTTTCTGTTCCTTGATTTCTCTGTCTATTACTGTGCGGAGGTAGCACACCATTAATTTCTTTAGCTTTCCGGTATGGTTTGCTCTCTGATAGGGCAAGTCTAAGCTCTTTTGCTCATCTGCTTCTTCACCCTAGTTTTCTATCTTGAATCCAGCACAGCCAAATTATGCTCAGTATCACCTCCAACTACAGTGGCAGGTGAGCCTTCCCCTTAGAAACTCCTGTAAGGCTTTCTGCAGGATTCTGTGGTAGCAGAAAAACTAGGATCCTAAGAGGTGTCCCTTAAATGACTACTGATGAGGCCTGGTTTCCCGGACTGTGTTGAAGGTCACCTGGGCCTGAGACTTCTGAGGAACCTGTCCTTGGGGTTAGGTGTGATATACACCAGCCTTTATAATTTGCTTGACTCACGAGAATGGTACAGGGCCAGAACCAGACACCTGGCATGCTAATAACTTCCCTAACGGTTCAGCAGTGACCGTGATTGAAGATGGGTGGCAGCTGCAATACTGCCCACTCAAAAATGGGTGTGCCCTATCATTATGACTTTTAAAAACACCCTGGCCAATGAAGACTTTTTAATTTTTACTAATCTCTAGCTGAAAATTACCTGGTCATTCATTTCTAGAAACATAATTCTTATAATTCATATCATTTAGAATATCACTATGCCATGGACATTAGATAGCTAACTTCTTAAATCTTCTAGCTTTATATGTTCATGTGTGTTTATATACACATGCACACACACATATATATATTCTTTTTATTTTTTTTTTAATAGAATGACCAGTCAACAGGAGACATAAAAGTGATTGGTGGAGATGATCTCTCAACTTTAACTGGAAAGGTATGTATCCTGAAAGGGGCAGAGGGGGAAGAGAAGAGTCAATTAGTTACATTGTGCTTTCAATCAACCATTAAGCAGTTTACGTAGTATATCACTTGTAGTTATTTATGCACTTAAACTAGGTTTATTTAACCCTTGGGAGCCATCTAGGTTAAGAATCTTTCCCTAGGTCGGATAGCAAAGGCAGCAGAATGCAACATTAAACTTAAAAGCTCACTTTGCCAGTCCTCCTGTCCACCTCAGTGAGAAAAGAATTTGGTATTGAGAAGATTATCAAAAACCTTTCAGTTCAATTGTACAGCTTCTAACACCAATTACAAATACTGCAGTAACTCAGTCAATTCAATTTTGACTCTTAACCACCCAGAATTAGGTCAGACTCCACAGGTTAAGGGCAATCCTCTACAAGATTGTCTTTCAGGCACAAGCCTGTACTTCTGACCCATGGGCTACAGGTTCAGGGGTTCCCACCACCACCTCAGGTTTGATAACTCACTAGAATGACTCACAGACCTCACTGAAAAGTGCTATACTTAGAATTATAGTTTGATTAGAGTAAAGGGATACAAACAAGAAGAAACCAAACGAAGAAACCCATGAGGTAAGGTCTGGGAGGGTCTCAAAGGCAAGCTTCCCTGTCCTCTCCAAGTGGAATCAGAATGCCTTGTTCTCCCAGCACAAGCAGCGATGTATTTCCTCAGCCATGGAAGCTCTTAGAGCTTCAAGTGTCTTGAGTTGATATGGGGTCTCATTACATAGGCATGATTGATAGAATCAATGTCTACCTGGTTGAGCTCAATCTGTAGCCTCCCGCTCCTTGCAGAGCCCCAACCCCCAACCCTAGCTTTATGGTGGGGGCCAGCCCCCACCCTAAAACTACAGGTGTGGCTGGCCCCTCCCTGTCTTCTCTTTAGCATACGAACTACCAGGTATGATCCTGGGTAGACAAGAAGAACAGAAAGATACTCCTATCACAGGAAATTCCAAAGATTCAGAGGTTGCTTCCCCAGGAACTGAGGACAAAGACTAGCCAAGGTTTTCGTTATACTGTAGGCCACCCTCTGGTCTTTGGCCATAGTTCTTTATATGATTCAGTCATTAATAATCAATCCAGTCCATCATCATATGGTATGACCAAAATGTCTCCCTGGACAAGGCTACCCAGGTTTGCAGGTTTCCATTTGATATTGTCAGGTTCCAAAAGCAGGCATGGTCTCAGCAATATATGGCTTCACCCTTTTAGGCATCTGGTTTAATTGAACTAAAAGACAGTATTATCCTCCTGCTCTCGAGGTGTTAGTATAATATTGGATTTCATAACCTGTTTATTCCTTCCTTTACCCTCAGCTATTATTTGTCTTCTACATTTGTCATTGATTTTTACCCAAACTTTTATACCTTTGGGAGGGACATTAGGTTCGCCCACTGTGCTGGACCAGATTGCCAGCAGCAAGACTAGTCTAGGAAGTGCCGCCTCAGTCCACTCTCATTCATATAGGGGAGGGTTACCCAGGCACAGAGCTAGTAGGCTATCTCAACCACTAGGCAGCACTCACTGGCAGCATTCACTGTCAATGCCAGTTTTTCCAGATCAGATGAAGACACTCCCCACCCTCATCCCCGTCAGGTACCTAGGAAATCAAATACGAAGATTTAAAAGCCTAGTTACAGTCCCTTGCTTAGGAACCATTCGTGTTCCCAGCACTTGTAGTTGAAGCCCTGCCCTGCAACTGCTGCAACAGGTAGGAAAAAGGAAAGTTGAGGTGTTGTGGAGAAAAAAGAAAAAAACTGAGGAGGCGTGGGGAAGATATATTCTAGTTATGCCTGTATCCTCCCCCACCCCTTTTCCTCAGATCCCCCAGAAAAGCGGAGCAGTCTACCCAGTCGGGGCCCTTCCTTGGCCGCCCTCACGTTGAGTGTGGGTACACACTCATGAAGGCGTGCACGCCAGCCCTTCATGCCTTTATCTCCTGGTCTGAAGGAATGTGACTCAACTGTCCGAATTGGTCCAGTATCTTCTGTTCCGGTTCTTTTGCCGTATTTTGATTATTTGCATCTACCACCAGGTCAGCAAGGCCCGGTCCAGAGTAAGTGCGTATTCCTGTTGGGAACCGTTTGTAGCCTCCCATGGCTGCTGGCATCAGTTTGACTTGCCAGCAATGTGCAGGGCCTTTCCCCGGGGGGATTTGCTCCACAGCCACCTGCAGTCTCTGTGTCTCGGGGTACCGACAGAACAGTTCTTATCGGCATTTTATGCCTCAGGGTACAAGAGGAATATGTCTAGACTCAGCCCATCTCTGCATTGCTGCAGCCCCCCAATGTCTACTCATTTCATGAACCCAGTGGGCACCTCAAGCAAGCACCCCAGGATGCCTACTCGCAGGACCCAATCACCTTCTGGTCCTTATGGGCATTGACATATCCTACATTTATGTACCCCTCCAGTTGCCACAGTGATTCCTGTAGAGTCGTGCCCTATATGGGCTTCCCTTTAATAGGCCAGTTTTCCATTGCCCTTCTGTCTGACCATATGGCCAGGCCATTGGCCACTGACCATGACTTGGTAAAATCCCAGACATCCAGACAGATAGCATGCAGTTTAGCCCACCGAGTTGATTGGTTTTTACCTTCTTCAGTCAGTCTTTCTGTCCGCTGGTCTCAGTGGCACGGGCTTCCAAACAGGATACTCTCCCATCACCTGAGAACTGCCATCCTTAAACCGTCCTACCTTCGTTTCAATCCCATCAATGTCTACTTTATTCATCCCATTTTTAAATAACCATCTAAAGATTTTCACTGTGTTGGGATGAGTCCCTTGACTCTCTCTTCTGTCTTTCCTCATTTTCTTGTGAATTACTCTAATTTTCTTAGCATCTGTAAGTCCCATAAGGGAAAGCTGAGACAGCAAATCCGAGAAAGCTTCTTGGACCGTTGCTTGATTTTGCAGCAATCAGGTTATATTGGGGTGCCCATTCCAAAGGGGCCCCCTTAATCACAGCATTTACCATGACATGGGCAAGGGGCATATTCAATGGATGAATATCCGGATCATCATAAAGCCGATCCAGCAAGGCTTGCATAGGAAGCATATCAGCTCCACTTGGCATTTACAGGAGGAACCAGACAATCTCCCTTCTCAGGGCAAACAAACTTTACATTGGCTTTTATCCAGTCCAGCAGGCTAGCTGTTTCCTTGGGAATGACCTGTCGTGTGCTTGGATCAGGTATAGCCATCTGGATTGTTCTTTAATGAGCTCTGGGTCCTCCCTCAACCCAAACATGCCCTTCCAAAACAGCATTCCAAACTGAAGATACTGCCCCCCAGTGAGTCACTCTCACAATCCATTTTAGTAAAGGTTCCTCAGGAAGCTGATGTTACCGATCCCCAAATGAAACCACTCCACGCTCTACCCTTAGTTTCAATAGTTTCTTGGGTTTGCCCTTCTACCTGGACAACCTCTTGGTGATCAGAGGTCAAGGAGGCTTTTGTCCCTGCATATATTTTCCTTTTGGCAGTGGCCCTGAGGCCAAAATCTCAGCTTGGCCCAGCTTCAGGACTGCCCCAGCACTCCCTTTTACTTGCATGTTAGCTGGTACAGGTAACAATAACCAATGAATTATACATTTTGCTTTTTACTTATTACTCTGCATTTCCTTATTGTGCAATGAGCCAGCTCCTCAAGCGTTGAGTCTACTGCCATTTCTAAATTCAAAATACATATATGGGGAGGGGGAGTCAGAGTCCCTCTTTTTAGAAATAGACTCACACATACTTTCTTAAAAGAAGCAAAATAGTGTTGTAGCTGAAAGTGTAGGCTCCAGAGCCTGACAGCTTTCACTCAAATCCTGGCTCCGTATTTCTAACTATATGACTCTGGGGAAGTTACTTAACCTCTCTGTGTCCCATTTTTAAGGTGGAGATGATAATGGCAGCTACCTCCTGGAGTTAAGAGGATTAAGTGTTATAGTGCATGCAGAGCTCTTAACAACAGTTTCTAGCAGTTAGAATGCTCAATAAATTCAAGCAGACTGCTATTTAGAGAAATCACAAAGTGTTTTTTATAAATCAAAAAAATCCTTCCCGTGTAGACAATTTTTTAAGCTGCCAGTTATTGCTTAATTACAGGTACCAGGCCAAATATGCATAATCTCATAAAAGTTTCACAACAGTCCTTTGAGAGAGATTATCCGCATTTTACAGATCAAGAAACTGAGGTTCAGCAAGGTTGAAGGACTTGCTCGAAGTCACACAGCCAAAAGTGGTGGAGCTTGAATTTGACTGCAGGTCTGTCTGGCTCCAAAGCACTTTTCTTCCTTTAGCTTTCGGGTTTTAATTTTTGTTGCTTATTGACTGAGTATCTTTCAGAAAACTTGAACCATACCACACTCTGTAAACTCTGTGATCTCTTATTGGGGTCCTGCCAAACTAATATTGTCCTCCCTGACATCTTTTGAAAACTTCAAAGGAGAAATTATAATCTGTTGGATTTTTCTTCCTTTTGTCCGTCCTAAAAACCACTGCCAGACTGTTCCTCCTTCCCTTTGAGCACGCTTTGCCCATATTTGAAAGCCATTTGAAGCTCCTAATCCTATGATCAGTTTTTAGTGCTGGAAGGGACCTGGCCTTCAGGGCCTTCTGTGATTTAGTTTGACCTTGCCTTTCCCACTTAATGGTTCTGTCCCACTAAGTTATGAACGTAAACAGGTTCCTCTCTGGTTTTAAAGTAATTCTTTTTCATGATAGTCACATTGAAGCACATTTATTGTGGAAAATCAAGAAATATCAATTGCATAAATTTATTTCTTGATGGTGGTATTAAGGATTAAACAATTTCACTTTGTCTTTTTTAGACAAAATGTGTGCAGATACATATGTATATAAATATTTTCCCCCATTTCTTCCAGTTAGTGGTTGGGAACATGGGCTTTAAACCTTGAAAACATCACTATTCAAATTCCTATTCTGCCACTTGGCTATCTTGATGACTTTAGGCAAGTCATTTGACCACTGAGCCTCATTTTTTTTTTTTTTTTTTTTCCCCCCGCTTACTACGTTAGGGAGGTTGCTACCTGACACATAAAATAAGCTGTGGGTAAATGGTAGCAGTTCTCATTCTTTTATTTTTTTTAGACAATACTGGGCTCATCCTCTAGAAATTACAGTTTTGTATTGGACAAATATTTAATTTCTCTGATCTTGACTTGATTGATTTGTATAAGGGATCTTATACTACTAAAAGTCTATGGTTTTGACTTAATCAAGGTGTGCATTTACTTAGTAGTAGAGCCAGGACTGGAATTCAGTTTCCCTGTCTCAGAATTCAATGCACTTTTTCAAGCAATGGCCCCATCCTATGGTGCAAATGAGCCATAGTTACTGATGGAATATGTTATCCTTCTGGTGTGCTAAGGTCGAGGACCACATAGTAGATGATGAAGCAATTATTGGGCCATTAATTGATTCTATTCAATTTTGCCAAAGTTTTAAATTGCAATATTATTTGAAAAGGGACAAATTAGTTGTGGTATGAGGAAAGGAGGGGAACTACTTCTTAAGCATCCACTGCCTTATTCAACTCTATTATCTCATTTGATTCTCATATCTGCCCTATGAAGAAGGAATTATCTCCTATGAATGAGGAAGTTAAACTCAAGGTCGTACAACTGTTAGGTGGCAGAACTACAATTTGAACCGAGAAATGCCTGACCTCAATATTTGTCCTCCTTGCACTACACTGAAATATATCAGAACAGTTATGTGGCTTTTTTCCCCAGTACATTAATGTATTTGCATTCTAATTAGAATTAACTGAGGCCTCATAAAAATCGAATGTGGTGGTAGTACTTAATTATGTTGCTCGTTTGCTATGCGCCTTTGGAGTGCCCCAGTTTCTTTTATCTGTTTCATTCCCCTGCCCCTTATCCTGAGCCCCATTTTGAATAAAAAGTAAGTTTTCCTTGCCAGTAAATAGGCTGTCAATAGACTGCAGTCGTTTTGGTCATTTACTCCTAATGTATATGTTTATAAATTGTATATGAACTACTGTACTGATGTTACATATATTGTAAAACACGTGCAAAAATGTAGATTAAGCAAGGTGAGGTAAAGAAAAGTTCTATTATTTCTTTCTTGCAACCCAGTGGATCTTGGATGCCCAGCTTGATGTAACCACTGGTTGAAGAATTATATAGAACATTAAAATTCTGATGCTATGGTAATGTGACAGAGTATAATGAGAACTACAAATAAACAATACAGCATGAATCTTCTTGTGGCAACAATTTTAACCAGTATGTGAAATGCCCCCTCATTCCTACAACTAGCATAAGAGCAAATAGGATCCTTCTCTACTTTGGGAGTAATTGTTGGATGGTATTTTTTCTAAGGGTCCTTCCAGTTATAAAATTCTGAGATGTAGAAATTGGGTAAGGGTTGATGGTGGGAGGAAGCAATAGTATCTTTTTTTAGTTTAGTTCAAGAATGTAGACAAATTCAGAAAATGCAGAGAAAATGAGTTTTAGGTTAGATTCTATATGGTAAGTAACTGCATGCTTTTGGAGTTATTACACAAGTTATAGTTCTTGGAATGTTTGAGTTAGAAGACACATGAGGCCAACTAGTTCAAGTTCCTCGTTTTATACATAGGAAACTGAGGCCCAGAGAAATTTCATGACTTGTTCAAGATTAAGTAGGTTAAGTAATGAAAGCCTTTTAAAAATGAACATATGGGTCAAATTTTAGTTTTAAGAATTCCATTGCAATGAAATTTTCAGTATTACAAAGTTCCAAATCCCAACAGATGGCCCACTTGTTTAAAGCAGGGTTTGATATAGTAAAGTATCTTTAAAAAAGAATTTGGATAATTTCTTAGACTTTGTTATGATGTGATTTGACATAATTGGAAACACTATCTGACTCATTGTACTGATTTTCATTTCTCTTTGTCTTCTAGAATGTCTTGATTGTTGAAGTAAGTTCTAAATTTACTTTTAATACAGTGTTTATGATTTTCTAACTTAGTATGCACCGTTTTAAAGGTAAACCAGGGAAATAAATTTCTCTTCATCAATTCTAATGGTGGGCTTGTGTTGTAAAGGAGTGAGACTGTTTCTTGTAAAGAATATTTAATGTTTTTTTTTTTTACCGGGTAACGGAAAAATTTTGGTATATTTCCTACCATCTCTTTTGTTTGAAATTGTTTTCTTTTTTAACATGTTATAATCGTATATATACTTATAATTTAGTATCTTGCTTAAATTTTGTCTTATGCAATATTTGATACATACAAAAGAATATTCATAATAGCCATAACTATTTTCCATTTACTATTATGTCTAAAGTATTTTGTATGTAATAATAGCTCAATTTGTCAAGTGGTCACTCTGTGCCAGGCACTATTCTAAGTGCTTTGTACTAACTCATTTAGTCCTTAACACAGCCATATGTGGTAACAACTTTTATTATCCTCATCTTACAAAAAAGGAAACAAAAGCACAAAGAGGTTAAGCAATTTCCCCAAGGTTACCAGCTAGGAAGTAGAATGAAGATTCAAATCTTCACTTCCCTTAGCTCGGCAGTTCTCAAAGCGTGGTCCTTGGACCAAAAGCAGCAGCCAGGAACTTGTTAGAAAGGCAGCTAATTTACTGAACCAAAATTTGTGCCGAGGCCCCTCACACTAGACTATGGCAAGTTCTGATGCACAGAAAGATTTGAGAACCCTTGCTTTACTCCTGGCTACCCTAGAGAACCCCCACCCTGCCCACACAGACACGCTGTTTCCTCTCCCTCTTCCATATATATTTTTTCCTGATTATTTATCACTGTCTAATGGCCTGTATATACATCTTTATTTTTGGTCTGTGGTCTCCCTCTTCAGATCTTTCTGCCTTACTGAAATCTAGAAACTTCTAAAGCACAACTGTGATCAATAAGTTTTATTCACATACCATACCATTCATCTATTTAAAGTGTACAATTCAGTGTTTTATTATGTTCACAGAATTGTGCATATATCACCACCATCAATTTTAGAACATTTTCATTGCCCTAAATAGAAACTCTGTACCCTTTAGCTATTACCCCCCATTCCCTGACCCCCAACCGAAGGCAACCACTAATATACTTTCTGTTTTTATAAATTTGCCCATTTTGGACATTTTGTATAAATAGAATCTTACTACAATATGTGACCTTTTTGTGTCTGGCTTTTTTCACTCAATATGATGTTTTCAAAGTTCATCCATGCTGTAGCATGTATTCATACTTCATTCTTTCCTACTTCTGAATAATATTCCATTGTATGGATGTATACCACATTGTGAAATATTTTAACTCAGAAAATGATATGTTTAACACCCACATACTCACCACAAAATATTAACCTTTTGCCATACTGCTTCAGATCTCTGTTGTTTTTTTTTTTTTTTAAGGAAATTAAAATCATAATGCAGCTAAAGCCATGTTCTTGCACTTTCCTTTCATTCTCAGAGGTGTGACAGCTATCTTTGTAGTTGTTATATATCATTAACATGCGTGTTTTTTTGGGTAATATGTATCTGGGTGCAAAGTATAATTTGTTATTTAAAATTTTATATAGTGCCACAATATACATATTCTCTCTTGCAACTTGCTTTTTTCACTCAGAGTTGGTTTTGAGGTCATGTTGAGATGTAGAGGTAGTCTGTCTTATAGTGCTGTATATAGCATTGCATGGCACAAATCAGCCAATGTATTAGCATCCATTGCCCTATTCATAAGAG
Source organism: Tolypeutes matacus (assembly GCA_026826555.1). Classification (NCBI taxonomy): domain Eukaryota; kingdom Metazoa; phylum Chordata; class Mammalia; order Cingulata; family Chlamyphoridae; genus Tolypeutes; species Tolypeutes matacus. The sequence goes on from JAKSZT010054140.1 coordinate 5,498,848, forward strand.
TTTGCTTTTATTTTTTCCTACTACAGACAGGGCTGCTGAGGCATTCTTATGCATGTCTTCACGTGCACGTGTGTGAAAATAAAAAAAATAAAACCTTTTCAGAGGGTTTCTGTACATGAACATCCCTGGGAGAACTGGTTGCTTTTTTAAAATTGCAGATTCACTATCCTCACTTCAGAGCAATTCATTTTGTCTGGGGAAGTACTGCCTAACAAATTGCCACAAACTTAGCAGCTTCAAACCAGACACATTTATCTTCTCAGTTTCTATGGGTCCAGGAGTCCAAGTACAGGTTCTCATCAGGCTGCAGTCAAGGTGTTGGCTGGGGCTCCTGTCTCACCTGAGGCTCAAGTCCTCTTCCCACTCAGGTTGTTGGCAGAACTCAATTCCTTGCAGTCGTAGGACTAAGGTCCCCATTTTCTTGCTGTCTGCCAGCCGGGGGTCACTTGGCTCCTAGAGGCCATCCTCAGGTCCTAGCACATGGACCTCACACAACATGGCAGCCTACCTCTTTGAAACCAGCCAGAAAATCTCTCTTCAGTCAGCTACCACAGTGTCTTATGTGACATAGCCTAATCAACGCAGTAGCTGTGCCATCGTATTTACATGTCCTGCTACTTTCATGGGAAGGGGGTTAATCTAGGTGTGTACATTGGAGGGTGGGATCAGGGGGCCATCTCAGAATTCTGCCTACTACAGCCCGAAAATCTGCATTTTTCACAAGTCCAGTCCTGATGGTTCTGATGTCTCACAGAACCTACTTTGGGAAGCACTACTTTATACCATCTTTTTACAACTTTTATTGTAACATTTATACACATAAAATTTCCCATTTTAACCCCTTTCAGGTGTTTATATGCCATCTTTATTTTTTTTATATTAGGGTTACAGTTTTTAAGTATTTTCCGTATTATAGATACAGGTTTGTTTTGAATAATGTCCTACTTTTGACTGACTAGCTGAGATTCACTTTCATGTAAAGTCATTTTATATTAAAAAAACTTACTAATTTGCATTTAGTAGGGAACTTTTAAGATGGTGTAAAGCAGTGTTCCTCTGAGGGGAGAAAACCCTTATCTTGAATTTATGAAGAAAAAAAAAAATCTAAAATACCTTTTATAATGAAGGGCAGCATCCTAAATCTCTAATAAAACATGCATCTATATACTTGTACATACACATATATATTTAAATTTGCTGTCATTGACCTCAATGATCTAGAAGATCCAGTCTTGGAGACTGGTATTCCTGTTGCTTGCTGATGACCAGAGGATTTACAAATTCCAGAATGTTTCAGTGTATGAATTTTGGTGAGAATTACTACACTGAAAAAAAAACACCATTATTCCAGTTTGGGTATTTTGTGTTTATATAATTTGAATTTAAAGCTATGCTGATTTTATTTACCATTTAACTGCTTTCTTCTCTTTTTTTAAGGACATAATTGACACTGGCAAAACAATGCAAACCTTGCTTTCCTTGGTCAAGCAGTATAATCCAAAGATGGTCAAGGTTGCAAGGTATGTTGACATTTTGACATAGGATATTTTCTTCATTTGAAAGAAGAGTAAATCATTGCTTCTTGTAAGGGTCAATGTTCTTGGCTCATTTTATATTACTCATTTACAAAGCACTGTAATCTCTAATAAGACTCATAAATATCCTTTGTAGATAATTTTTTTCATATAAAGCCCTTTATTATAGTTACCTCCTTGCCTGACCAAAGCCCATCTCGAAAGGATATATACTGTGTGATTCCATTTGTACAACATTTTCAGAATGACAAAATTATAGAAATGGAGGGCAGATTAGTGGTTGCCAAGGGTTAGGGGGATGATAGAGTAGATGTGACTCTCCAGGGGTAGCAAAAGCCTGGTGGTGATGGAACAGTTTTGTATCTTGATTGTGGTGATGGTTACATGAGTTTCTACATGGAATAAAATGGCACCGAATTAACACACACAATTGAGTCCATGTAAAACTGGTGAAATCTGGATAAGGTCACTGGATTGTACCACTGTCAATTTCCTGGTTGTGAAAATTATTGTAGTCAGGCAGGATGTTACCATTGCAGGAAACTGGGTAAAAGGTACTTGGGACCTCCTATTTTTTTCAACTTCCTGTGAATCCATAATTACTTCAAAATTTAAAAATGTTTCAAAACTATTAACATTTAACTTAATAATTATACTTGCTGAGTAACTTTGAATAGAATTTATTTACTTACACAGATTGTATCAAATTACATATGCAAATTAACAGTTCATATTCCTAATACTACTAGCAGTGTAATCACATTAAAATTTTTTTTAGAGCAGTTGTAGGTTTACAGAAAAATCATGCAGAAAGTACAGAGATCCCATAACCATTCTCCCCCTGCCCCCATACACACATGGTTTTCCCTATTATTTTTTCTTAAATATCTACTATGTGCCTGGCACTTTTTTTTTTTTTTTTTAGAAAAATTGTAGGTTTATAGAAAAATTATAGATAAAATACAGAGTTCCCATATACCACCCTATTTTTAACACCTTGCATTAATGTGGTAACATTTGTTACAATTCATGGAAGAACATTTTTATAATTGTGCTATTATTAACTGTCGTTCAGTGGTTTACATTAGGTTTCACTGTTTGTATTGTAGAATCCTATATTTTTAAATTTTTATTCTAGTAACATATATAAAACCTAAAATTTCTCCTTTTAATCACATTCAACTATATAATTCAGTGTTGTTAATTATGTTCACAATTTTGTGCTACATTGTCACCACCATCCACTGCCAAAACTTTTCCATCAAACCAAATAGATACTCTGTACAATTTAAGCATTAATTCCCTATTCCCTGCCCCCACTCCATCACCTGGTTACCTATATTCTAGATTCTGACTCTCTGAGATTGCTTATTCTGATTACTTCATATCAGTGAGATTATACAATATTTGTCATGAATATCATTGGGATTTACTTACATAGATTGTATCAAATTACATATGCAAATTAGCAATTTATATGCCTAATACTACTAGCAGTGTAATCACATTTTTAAAAGACTCGTTCAGAACTGTTATTTATTTTTCCAGCACAAGTCAACCAAATGAAAAATTAAATTCTTAAAAAATAAGTGACCTTAACTTTTAACTTCTGCTTGAAAATAACTTTGAACTTAACCAACTTCTAGATATTCATGCAGATCTTGCCAACATTTTTCCTTTTCAGTACTGAACATAATTAATGGTGGGTCGAATAACTTCTGTGGAATTACACAATAAAATATAAACTGAGGATCAAATATAAACAACACAGGCAGCAAACGCCGCTGCAGGCCACCTCTCCTGATATAACTTCAAGATCTAGCCCTCAGTGGAAGTCCTCTAATATCAGCCACCTATTTGCCATGCTTTTGCAGTACTGGTTTTGCATGCATTTCATGTATCTTCCATGAACTCATTGTCACTGTTTTGTGTGATAGCCAAGAAAGCCAGCAACAGAAACGAAATACCAAAGAATAAGATTTTGTTGGGTAGAATTGAGCTTTGAAGGGCCACGATCATGGTAATATCTGAAATTTCCTGCCCACCCCCCCCCCCCCACCAATTTTGGCTCCCTCGGAGATGGTGTCATGGCTGTTGAGAATACGTGGCCCAGTTGACTTCTAAGGTTCTTCCCACTCCGTTTCCAGGTTTCAGCATCTAGGCAGAGCAGGGCAGTGAGAAAGGCGTGGGCTACAGGTTTCACTCTGGCATTTTTCGGTACTATCCAGTACTTAACCTCTCTGAACATGTTTCCTCATCCTTAAACAGGATGATCATTATACTTTTTTTTTTTTTAAAGATTTATTTATTTACTGCATCCATTTTAAACCCCCCCTTCCCCATTTGCTGTTTTGTGTCCATTCACTGGGCAGTTCCCTGTGTCTGTTTCCTGCCATCTCTTCTCATCCTCCTCCTCCAGTCTTCACCAGGATTCGATCCTGTAGACCTCTGATGTAGGAGAGAAGTGTTCTGCCACCTGCGCCACCTCGGTTCCTGGCTTTCGGAGCATCTCATCTTGTCTCTCCCTTGCATCTCTCTCCTGTTACGTCATCATCTTGCTGCATGGCTCCCGGGGCCTGGCAGCTCACCGGCACACAGAGCCTGGCAGCCCATGCGCCTTCTATATATATATTTTTTATTTTACCAGGAGGTACTGGGGATCGAACCCAGGTCCCTCCATATGGCAGACGGACACCCAACCATTTGAGCCACATCCGCCCCCCTCATTATACTTTGACTCTCTTTTATAGGGTATCTGTGCGAGTCAAAGGAGATGATGTGTATGAAAGTCTTTTTAAGCTGCAAAGCACTGTTTCACTGTTGGTTGGTGTAATGTGATGGACCTCATGTAGTGTGCAGCTGTTTAATTGTGCCTCTTGGAATGTAGAAAGGATAGTAAGGTTTTTATAGCACATTATGTGTAGCTGATTCTGGAAATGATTACCCATATTTTTTTCATTGAGATATAATTCACATACCATAAAACTCACTGTTTTATTTTTATTTTTTTAAAGATACTTAGATTACATAAATGTTACATAAAAAATATAGGGGATGTATGATTGCATTACTATGAATCAAATACATTGTGTAACATATTGTTTGATTCAAAAACAATTTATAAAAACAAAACAAATAAATAAAAAAGAGAGGGAAAAAAAACAAACAAACAATTTATATGTATCCAGTACAAAAAATATATATATATTAGGGGATTCCCATATGCCCTGTATTCATTCCCCAACCCCTCCCACATCAACACCATCCTTCATTAGTGTGGTACATTCATTGCAACTGATGAACACATTTTGGAGCATTGCCACTAAGCATGGATTTTAGTTTACATTGTAGTTTACATTGTCTCTCACCCAGTTCTGTAGGTTATGGCAAGATATATAATGGCCTGTATCTGTCATTGCAGTGTCATTCAGGAAAATTGCCAAGTCCCAAAAATGTCCCCATATTATTCCTGTTTTTCCCTCTCCCTCCCCTCAGAACCTCCAGTGGCCACTGCCTCCACACTAATGATAAAAGTAATTCCCCAGTCTTGGATGGAAAACTTACTGTTTTAAAGTGTACAATTTATTGGCTTTTAGTATAGTCACAGAGTTGTGCACACATCACCACTATCAAATTCTAGAACCTTTTCCTCACCTCCAAAAAGAAACCTCATAGCCATTATCAATAACTCCCTATTTACCCCCAAACCCACAGCTGCTAGCAACCACCAATATGATCTCTATGGATTTCCCTATTCCAGACATTTCACATAAATGGGATCATACAATATGTGGCCTTTGTGTCTGGCTCCTTTCAGTAGTGTACTATTTCCAAGATTCAACCATGTAGCATGTTAAAATTACTTCATTCCCTCTTTTTTCTTTTTTTCTTTTATTTCTATTTTTACTTCATTCCCTTTTAAGACTGAATACTAATCCATTTTGTGGATATATCCTACACTTTGTTTATCCATTCATTAGCTGATGGACATTTGGGTTGTTTCCATCTTTTGGCTATTGTGCATAGTGCTGCTATGAACATCCATATACATGTTTTTGTTTGACCACCTGTTTTCAAATCTCTTGGGTATATACACCTAGGAGTGCGATTGCAGGTCATATGGTAACTCTAACATGTTCAGGAACTGCTGGGCTGTTTTGCACAATGGCTGCACCATTTTGTATTCCCCACAGCAAGGTACGGGAGTCCAATTTTCTCTACATCCTTGCTTACACTTGCTATTCCGCCTTTTTTTTTTTTTTTTTTTTTTGGAAGGAATAAAGATTTTTTTTTAACAAATAATTTTATTGATACATATTAATAAAGCATAAATGCATCCAAAATGTACAGTCAGTGGTATTCAGCATAATCACATAGCTGTGCATTCATCACTTCAGTCATTTTTAGAGTATTTTCATTATTCCAATAATAATAAAAAACAAATGAACAAACAAAAAAACTCATCACCTCTCAATCTCTCTATGCTTCACTTGTCATACATAGCTGATGTTCTGTTTCCATCTCTCTAGTTTATTTGTATTTATATTTTGAAAAAAGAGTCATATGCAATATCATCCATATTCATATTTTACATGAGGTTTCACTATGTTATATAGTCCCATTTTACATTTTTCTCTGTCTTTTTTATTATAGCCATCCTAGTGGGTGTGATGTGCTATCTTATTGGTTTTGGTTTGCATTTCCCTTATGACTAATGATGTTGAGCATCTTTTCTTATACTTATTGGCCATTTGCAAATCTTTGGAGTACCCATTTTAAAGGGTGGAAATTGCTTCAAACACCAGCTAGAATCATGCCTTACCCATGGAGCTTTAGTAAATATTCTGATCTATAGGCATATGAGGTGCTGAGTTCCCCTGGACTCTTAGTCCAGCTTGCATTGTTTGGTGATACCTTTTCTGGAAAGGAATCATGAGGGACTTGATTAGATGATCCCCTAGGGCAGGGGTTCTTAACAAGGGGTCTGTGAGCTTGAATTGAAATTCAAAAAACACATTCTTCTTGTGGGGACATGTTGGTGTGGGTGTGATATATTCAACAATACACAGCATATGTGGACTTAGTAAGGGGTCCGTGGTTTTCACCTGACTGGCAAAGGGGTCTGCAGAACAAAAAAGGTTAAGAACCCCTGTCCTAGGGCCTAAGGCTTAGGCCAGTGGTTCTCAACTTGGGCTGCATGTTGGAATCACCTGGGATTAAAATAATCAAGCTTATGTCTGTGTTCCATCCCCTGAGATTCTTTTTTGTTTTGTTTTTGTTTTTCTTTTTCTTTTTTTGTATTTTCTTTTATTTTTTTGCTTGTTTTTATTTCTGTTTTTTTTTTGTTTGTTTGTTTGTTTATTTTGTGGGGTTTTTTAAAATTTCTTTTTGTTTGTTTGTTTTCCCCTGAGATTCTGATGTAATTGGTTGGGCCTATTAAGTGGCCAATATTTTTTTTTAAAAGCTCTTTAGGTGATTCTGATGTGCAGCCAAGGTTGAAAATCACTTTAGGCCCTTTCCAGCTCTTTAAATACATTTATCTAGGGAGGTATGAAATCATAAGTTTTATTGGGACTTTCCTTAACATATGTAAAGGCTTTCAAAGCACTTCTACAGCTTTTTTTGAAATTGGCTGAACATGTTCAACAGGCTGCTTTTGTGTTATAAAATTAGCTTTCAGTGAAGTAGGCTCGCCCCACCTGCAACTTTTGCTCTCAGGTACTGGTTTCTTGAATGTGCTGGTTATTTTTTAGCCAAAAGTTCCTGTTTGTAAGCCAAATATTAAAACATCTTGATGAAAAGTGATGCTCACCTCACCAACGCATGCCCTTTGGGGCTTAGGGATTGTATTTCCAGGGATTCTGGCCTGAGCGCCCTTCTCTTTTCATCTTAGCGCATTGGCACTCCCCATCCATTCGTCCTCTCCTGATTTGAACATCGGTAGCCAAGGTGCAGCTGTCAGAACCACACGTCACGTTTCAGGTGGAGATCAGCCAGAAGCCCCATCTGTAGAGTGAACATAGTGCTGCCCCATGCATGATGATCCCTAAGATTTAGCTCTCCATTTCATAGTCTTTCTGTGTTAAGACTGACCGTAGTCTACTGAATGCAGATGAAACAGTGTTGGTGAAGATTAATGTTCTCTTTTTTAATGCCCTGTAGTGTCTCCATATGTCACATGTCACCTTTTGTAATTAACAGCTTACTGGTGAAAAGGACCCCTCGAAGTGTTGGATATAGACCAGACTGTAAGTGAATTACTTTTTTGTCAATCATTTAACCATCTTTAACCTAAAACAGGTTTCGTATGAAGTGGTTTAGAGTTACGTTAGAGAGTATTTGTAGAGAAGGCACATTTGCAAGTATTGGAGTTGAAAGTGATGTTTTCTGTATCTTAATGCTGACTTCTGATTCTTTTTAGTTGTTGGATTTGAAATTCCAGACAAGTTTGTTGTAGGATATGCCCTTGACTATAATGAATACTTCAGGGATTTGAATGTAAGTAATGCTTCTTTTTTTTTTTTTAACTCTCATTTTTCAAACCCCATATAAAAATTTAGGAAAAAGAAGAATTGTTTTCTCTTTCCAGCACCTCATAATTTGAACAGACCGATGGTTCCCATTAGTCACATAAAGCTGCAGTCAAGTACAGACGTCCTTAGACCTGGAACTTGGCCAGGCTAGGGTGACGCTTTTTGCTGGCTGAAACAGTTGAACAGCTTTAATCTAGAATAACTGTCCCGATATTAGTTCATATGATAAATGTGGTCCTAAGTAAGAAATCAATGAACTAGTTCAAGTCTTTTAATTCACTCTCCTTCAATACACCACATCCCACTTTGATGGCAGGAGTCCCGTGGATGTGTTTATGAACATGGTTGAGGAAGACACAGACAGTATGATCTCAAGCACTTCTTACTCCATCTTTTTCCACCACTTACTCTCTGGCCCTTGCTCTGGCAGACTTCAAATCCCCTATTTCATTTGTTATTCAAAATTAAATATCGAGACAAAAAGCACATCAAGTGCATGGGACAAACTACTGCTTTGTTTTCCAAAGAGCTGCTCCGTGTACCCCGCTTCCTGCCCCCAGAGTTACTGGCCTAAGTACAACATTACTACCTCTGTCTCTACCTGCTTATTAAGGCTTCTTGCAGCATAACTATTCTTTTAGGATATGGAAAATGCCATTGTCTTTCATTTCAGAATACTTTTCTAATGTGAATTTCTGGATTTTTGTTGTTGTTGTTATTTTGTTTTATTTATTCTGGATTTTTCTTTTATAGCATGTTTGTGTCATTAGTGAAACTGGAAAAGCAAAATACAAAGCCTAAGATGAGAGTTCAAGTCGAGTTTGGAACTACCCCAAGTCCCATTGACAACATCACCAGTAAAATTATGAAACGTCCTAGTTCTGTGACCATCTGCTTAGTAGAGCTTATGCATGTACCTTCTAAGAATTTTATCTGTTTTGTATATTAGAAATGTCATTTGCTGCAGTGTGAACTCTTTATTTGCACTATGAGCCTATAGACTATCAGTTCCTTTTGGATGGATTGCAGTTTCGCTTGTGAATGGAAAATCTCTTAAACCACAGCACTATTGAAGGGAAATATTGAAAATGTATCTGTAAGAAACATTTAAAGAGAAGATATATTAGTTTTTTAATTGGTATTTTAATTTTTATATATTCATGAAAAAACAGAAGTGATTGAATATTGTTAATTATACCGTTGTGTGTTTAGAAAAGTAGGAAGCAGTCAGTTTTCGTATCAATGACAGAGATTTTATTGTGTCCTGGAATTATTTTAGTAGTGTTTCAATAGTATTAACTGAATTTTTGCACTTGTTCAGGTTATTTCTGGTGAATCTTTGTCAACAGTTCCTTTTAAATATAAATAAATAAATTCCAAAAATCTTTACCACTTTTTTTAATTCTTCACTGTAAAAATCCTGAAAATAAAGACTGTCTCTTTAAAAGAAACTATGCATACTTATCATTTCTCTACAAATTAACCTAGTATAGTTTTTCTGTTGGTTACTTTTTCCTTGTCTGTTAAGTTTTAGTAGCTAGTTTAACTGTAATCTTTTACCAGACCCAGCAAATAATGATTATCTGGTAGAATGGGTTGGTGGAGCTAGTGAAATTCCTACCTACTTTCAGAGACATTCAATTTCAGACACATGGTATACTTTATTACATTTTTCTATACTAAATAACAAGGCTTTTCTCTTGGAGTTCGATTTAGCTGTCCAGATTGCAATCTCAGTTGCATGTCCACAGTTTGTTTTCAGGCGCATACTTTTATCTCCTTTGTGTAGATAATACTTCACTGACCAAAGAACAACAGCAAAGCCTTTTGTTTTCTGGGAACAGCACGAAAAAATTTTAATCTAAGCTCTTGATCGCTTCTTTGCTCCAGGTGAGGTATGACCTAGCAACCTTGTAAGCTAGTCCTAGTACTTCCTGATTTTCAAAACATTTTCACTTCCATAAATCATCAGATCCTCATAACCCTGTGAGGTTGAGGTAGGTGTTACCACAGGTGAGCCTAGTATCCAAAATAACTCCTCATTGCCCTTCTCCACCCCCAAACTGCTCCCTCAGCCTTCCCCATCTCAGTTGATGACAACCTTGTCCCCCTAGAAGTTACTTGACCCCTAAAGCTTGGGAGTCCTCTTTTAATTACACCCCACATCCAACCTGTCAGGAAATCCTGTTGAACTCAACTTTAAAATCTCTACAGTATCCAGGTTTGTTTCTAAATAATCCATTGGGAAGGGGCAGGGGAGGGTTGCCGGGTCTCACCTCTGAACTAGGAACAGCCATTCACTGATGATTGTGGTAGCTGGAGGGTAGGGACATGGAAGGTGACTGCTCTCTTTTCATGTGCGCTTGAAATTTGCCATAACATTTTTTCAGAAATAAGGAAAGAAACCCTAGAATCTGGTCACTTCTCATACCTCCACTGCTATGACCCTGCTCTGTGCCACCGTCACCTCTCCCAGATCATTGCAAGAGCCTACTTAACTGCTTCCAGCTTGTGCACCTACAGTCTTCAGCTACATCCTGTCACCCCTGCTCACGATCCTCCAAGGGCTCCCCATGGCTTATAATGGGCCCCTCCCCCTCCCCTTCATTTCCTCTCTGACCTCATCTACTCCTCTCTTCTTGCTTACTCTGCACCAGCCACATGAGTGTCCTCATTCCTTGAACACACCAGCTACATCTGCCTTGGAGTCTTTGTGCTGGCTGCTGGCTCTGTCTAGGCTGCTCCTCCCCCAGGTAGCTGCTTCAAGTCTTTACTCAAATGTCACCTCAGTGGGGCCCACCTGACCTCTCTATTTAATACTGCAGCCTGCTTCCCACTTGCGAACGTCCTTACCCTCTTTTTTTCCCCCCTCAGTTGCACTTGCTACCTTCTAGATATGACCATCTTTGTCGGTGAAAAATGGTTAGCTATTGGCAATTTCAAGTGGCGTGATCTAATAACGCTGCCACAGCTCACCTTTGTGCTTATTGCTCAGCATTTGCATGACCCACCTGTCGCAACAAGAACGTAAACTCCAGGAGGAGGACGGGTTTTTATCTGTCTTGTACGCTGATGTACCCTAAGTGCCCAGATAAGTGCCTAGGAAAATAGTAGGAGCTCAAATGATTGTTATTGAATGACTGCATAGCTAAGAGCTCTCGCTGAGCTCTGGGTTAGACTGTTTATTAGCTGTGCGTCATGGAGCAAGTTATTTAGCTTTGGAACCTATTCTCTCAACTGGTGAATGGTACTTACTGTAAGGATTAATTAGATGAGATTGTGCAGGTGAAACAGGACAGTGGCCCAGTACATTGCAAGTACTCCATAAACATTAGTTGCTGCTGAAAAAAAAAAGAATATCCCTAGAACTTAGTAAGTAGTAAGGGCCAGGGCCAAGATGTAAAGCCAGACCTGTCTGATTCTTTAATATGAAGAAGCTGAGCTGCTTTCCCTTCCGATTTTGCCCAAACTCTTGAGTTCGTAATTAAGTAATGCTTTCGCTCGTTGGTAAGCCCAACAAGAACCTCGTCTAACGGCCAGGAATAAATTCCATGCATAAACTAAAGGCTCGTGTACTTTCTCAGAAGGCTACTCCTCAGACCTTTACTTGCTTTTTGGGCATTCAATTCTAATAATTTTACTTCTTTAACCAACTTTCAACAGATTAGACAGTTTCTAAGAGGGAGAAAGGGAGCTACTGGAAGGAGCAGCAGTCATTTTAAAGATAACTGTCCAGGTAGAGGAAAAATAATAGCCTCATGGGCCATTTAGTATAGAAACAAATGGTCAAAACTGCCTCGCCTTAGTAATCCCTTGGGGTTTCACTTTAATGGCCACCTTATATAATAAGGGATGTTCAGGAGGAAGGAAAAATGAAATTTCATCTACTTGATTTGAGGAGATAGGAAGCAGACTCCGTTTTAGAAACAACCATCCAAGGGAGCGTTGGTGCTTAAAGAAGAGGTAAGCTCTGGTTACCTGGAAAATTCATGTGTTGAGCCCTTCATGTGTTCCTGTATTGAGAATGCTTAGAATATTACAAGTATCATATCTGTAAATATAGGTAGATCCCCCACTTTAATTCCATGTATAAAAGATTTGTGGATAATCCTGGCTATTGGACAGCCAAGATTGCAGAAACACATCAAGCCCTCTCTGGGTGCCAGATCCTGGGGAAACTAGACAAAGTTCCTGGTTTCCCAAAGATGTCACTCCAGTTGGGGAGAGGAACCAGAAACAAGGTCATTTCAAATAGTGACAGATTATGAAGGGCCATGTGCCAGGCACTGGGGGCAAGGCGGGAAAGGCCAGAGAGGGCGGACGCTGTATTTGAGATAAGGTGGTTAGGGGAGCTCATGTTTGGGCTGAGACCTGAATGTCAAGAAGAAACCAGCCATGTGAAGAGGTAGGTGTAGAGAAGTCCTTGCAGTCGGAATAGCAAATGCCAAGGGCCCTGCGATGGTGATAAGCCTGAGGTGTTTGAGGGAGAGAAGGAAGACAGCTGTGGTTGGGAGTCTCAGGAGAGTGGGAGCCTCTGAGATGGAAGAGGAAAGGCCCAGGCCAGACTGTGGACGAGCTCGTGGGCTGCAGTAGAGGAGAATGCATTTTCTGCTTTCCACACTGGGAAAGCACTGGCGGGTTTTAAACAAGGAGTGCGAAGATTTCATTTGCATTTTCAACAGCGCAAGAACCTCCAAGGCTTGGAGTCTAAGCAGTCCTGAAAGCAGATGCAGGGACTGCAGGAATAATATTTTTAAAATCAATTTTATTGAAACGTATTCATAAACCATACAGTCCATCTAAAGTGTACAATCAATGGCCTTTGGTATAATCGCAGAGTTGTGCATTCATCACTGCAATCAATATTAGAGCATGTTCATTTACTCCAAAAAGGAAAACACCCTACCCCTTAGTAGTCACCTCTCAATCCCTCTATCCTTCCCCTGCTACACATAACTGCTAATTTGTTTTCAGCTCTATAGATTTATTTGTATTTACATTTTGTATAGATGGAGTCAAACAATACGTAGTACTTGGTGTCCAATTTCTTTCACTTACCATGCTTCCTTTTTTTACCATCGGTGGAAGAATATTAATATATTACTATTTCCTACAGTCCATAGTTTGCTTTGGTTGTATTTTTCCCCAAGTATCACCCTATTATGAACATCTTGTAGCATTAACATACATTTGTTCTGCATTACTACTATTTAATATGTGTTTAATGGGTGCCAGATACTGTGCTAAGTGCTTTTTACACGTTATTTTTATTCACAGCACATTTCACAGAGTAGGGCGTCTCCTCTCCAAATTGGCGGAGAGAACAGATTTCCTATCAGTCAGGGTTCTCCGGAGAGACAGAACAAATAGACATAGGAAGAGATTTATCTTAAGGGATTGGTTCACATCACAGTGGGGGCTGCCAAGTCTGAAATCTCTAGGATAGGCCAGTAGGCGGGAAACTCAGGCCAGATTTTATGTTGCCATGTAGAGACGGAATGCCTTTTCCAGGAAGCCTCCGTTTTTGCTCTGAAGTCCTACAACGGATTGGATGAGGCTCACCCAGATTATGGAGGAAATCCCCTTTACTTAAAGTCAACCAACTGATTGTGGATGTTATCCACATCTACAAAATACCTTCCCAGCAACACCCAGATTAGTGTTTGATTAGATTACTGGGTCCCACACCCTAGCCAAGTGGACACATAAGACTAACCATCACAGAGAAGCCAGGCTGTCCAGGACAAATTTGGCGTCATTTCTTGTCTACATGATTGCAGTAGTCTCCAGCTTCCATCCTTGTTCCCTTCACCCACCCCCCCGCACTCAACGTGACCCTAGTTAAAACTTTAGTCAGAGGGAGTTACTTTGTGGCTCAAATCCCTCCAGTGGCTCCCCATTTCGGAGGGAAAACCAAAGTCCTTAAATGGAGTATAATCTACTCTTTCCCACCTTGCTGCTCCATTAGTTTCCACCACCCTAACCTTAGTGTGCTTGGACTACGGTATCAGCCTCCTAACTGGTCTCCCTACTGCCACTCTTTTTATTTGGTAGCATATAGACAACATACCTTTTCCCATTTTAACCACTTTCAAGTGTACAGTTCAGTGGTGTTAATCACATTCACAGGGTTGTGCTACACTCATCATCTTATTACCGGAACTTTTCCATCACCCCCAAATAGAAACTCTGCACCTGTTAAGCATTAACTCCCCATTCCCTCTCCCCCTAGCCCCTGGTAACCTGTGCTTTCCTTCCTGTCTCCTTGAATTTGCATATTCTAGTTATTTCATATCAGTGAGCTCATACAATATCTCTTCTTTTGTGTCTGGCTTATCTCACTCAACATGATGTCTTCAAGGTGCATCCATGTTGTTGCAGGTATCAGGACTTTCATTCCTTTTTATGGCTGAATAATATTCCATTGTATGTATGTACCACATTTTGTTTGTCCATTCAGTTGTTGATGGACTCTTGGGTTGCTTCCACCTTTTGGCAATTGTGAATAATGCCGCTATGAACATCCTGCCTCTACTGATGCCCCCTTCCAGTTCAATCTCTGCACTGCGGAGATGGGGAGTTTTTTTTGTTGTTGTTGTTGTTTTTTGCAGTTGATTTTCTTCTTGTTTTGGAGGATGATCTTCTAAAAATATAAACCAGATCATATCACTTGCCTGCTTAACACCAAATGGCTGTCCGGTAGGCTTAGATGAAAACGCAAACTATTCTAGGGCCTTCCAACCCCTTGTCTGAGAGGCCCCTGCCTACTTCTCTAACTTCATTGAGTTTTCTCTTCCTTGCTCACTTCCCTTGAGCCTCACGGAACCTGCCAATCTCCCCCTTGCCTTGGGACCTCTGTCATTGCCGTTCCTTCTGCCTCTCACTCGATAACCCCAAATCTTAACATGGCAGGCTCACATATAACCTTGGTGAACCCTTCCCTGACCCCTGTCTCTAACATCCTCAAAGTCACTTCTGCTATTACCTTACCGGGGTTTTTATTTTCCTCAGAGTCCTTAGCACTGTCAGGCGGTCAAGAGGTCCCTAAGCAGCAGCAGCTGCCACGGCGGCTCGGTTGGGCTTGCCACTGTGCCCCAGCCCATGTGGCCAGCCATAGTTTATCAGCATCAGCAACGTCAGCCTGGTGTCAGCTCCCCGCATCCCCTAGTCACACACAGGGCGACATCAAAGCAGAGAGGTCAGATGCCAGATGGCAGGAGCGATGGGTCACTGCCGTGGAGGAGCCTGCTCCCTAATGCAGTTAAGTGATTTTTACAGCCTGCAGCTCTACCCAAGGAAGGGAGGCAAGATTGAAAGTCCAAGATAGGCAGGCAGATGAGAAACGGCTTCAGGACAGCTCCCCACACAGGACTGCTGTTTCTTGCCATGCTCCTGGGAGGATCACAGGCGGTTCTGCCAAGACTTGGGTCAGACGGTGCTTGAGCCTGGTCTCTGTGGAGACATCCACCGCGGAGCTGTTCCCTTGCAAGCTCCTGCTGAATCCATATTTTCCTTTATTCCTTTACTTATTTATTGTCTGTCTCCCTGGTAGACTGTCAGCTCCATGAGGGCAGGGACCATGCCAGTTTTGTCCCCTGTTACATCCCCAGCCCCCTAGAAGTGTGCCTGGAAAACTGTTATGTATCAATAAATATTTGTTGGATAAGTGATGGAAAGCTAAAAAGCAATGGAAATATTTGAAAATTGTGCATATCTGAACTACCTGGAATTAGAAGCAAAATGTATCTTTTTCAGGTTGAGCAAAAATTACAATTTAACTCTTTGTTATTAATAATAGCTAACATTTGTTGAATCATTATTATATGCAATGGCACTGGGTGAAGCATTTCTGTATCCTTAAGATGACCCTTTAAAGGTAGGTTGTTTTTTATAATTGTCCCAATTTTACAGATGCAGACCTAGAGATTTTGCATCATTTGTCCAAGATCACACAGCTAAGAAGTGGCAGAGTAGGAATTTGAACCCAGGCCATCTTATTCCAGAGCCTGCCCTCTTAGTTCATTGCCACTTATTGTATAGTGCCCAGCTCTTATATGGAAACCAACACACTAATAGCAGAGAGGAAAAGAATAAGTTCTTTGAAGGTAATACTTCCAAACGAATTCTACATTAAACACAGCTTTTTTGAGGTCATTAAGAATGTAAATGGACTTCCTCTAGCACTAGAAAGTATGTTCAAAACCAATTGCAGAGTTCCTTTAAAGTGATCTTCAGATTTTTCTGCTGGCTTATTTTATGATCCCACGGGCAGCTTCAGACAAAACAACTTTCTGGCATGAAGAATTGTGTGTGCTCTTTGCCATTTCTAAATGTGAGTTTTATAGACACTTAAAACCACTTGAAAGAGTAATGATTTTTTAATGGTTTTTCATT
This sequence comes from Tolypeutes matacus, assembly GCA_026826555.1. Lineage (NCBI taxonomy): Eukaryota > Metazoa > Chordata > Mammalia > Cingulata > Chlamyphoridae > Tolypeutes > Tolypeutes matacus. The sequence goes on from JAKSZT010054140.1 coordinate 5,515,310, forward strand.
ATTATTTGTAACTTCAAGCATCACTGATAAAAAACTGCCAAATTAAATTTCAAGATTTCTCTTTACCCAATATGGGTGTATTTCATAATGAGCTTTCTCATTATGATTCATGACTGAAATAACTTTTTCAAACTTGGTAACTTTTCAGTAGAACTTCCTTAACATTTTTCTCCTATTCATTATGACAATATTTGAGAGCTCGGGATATAAATCAAAAGTTCAGTTATATTGCACATGGTTTCCTCTGCTTGGAGCACCCTTGCCTCAGATATTCTCAAGAGTCTTCTGCTCATTTTTCAGGTCTCAGCTCAACTGTCATCTCCCCAAAGAAAGTTTCCCTGCCCATCCTGTTTAAAGTAGCCATTTATACTCTCACCCCAAATCACTTTCCTTCTCGTTAACCTCTTTTGTTTCTTTCACGGGACTTATCACTATCTGATATGATCTCCTTTTAATCTTTATCTTTTATTTTTATTTTATTTTATTTTTTTAGGAGGTACTGGGGATTGAACCCAGGACCTCGTACATGGCAAGCAGACGCTCAACCAACTGAGCTACACCCACTCCCTTTATCTTTTTATTTTGAATCAATTTTAGATATACAGAAAAGTTGCAAAAATGGTACAAGGAGTTCCTATATATACCCTTCATCCGACTTCCCCTAATGTAGGGGTTCTTAACCAGGGGTCCGTGAGCTTGAATTGAAATTCAAAAAAACCTTCTTGTGGGGACATGTTGGTGCGAGTGTGATATATTTATTAAATAATACACAGGATAGCGTGGACTTAGTAAGGGGTCTGTGGTTTTCATCTGACTGGCAGAGGGGTCTGTGGAACCAAATAGGTTAAGAACCCCTGCCCTAATGTCAACAACTTACATGCCACGGTACAATGAGCAAAACCAGGAAACGGGCACTGATACAATACTATTAACTGACCTAGAGACCTTATTCTACTTTCACCACCTTTTTCACTAAGGCTCTTTCTCTGTTCCAAGATCCAATCCAGGATCCCACACTGCACTTATTTGTCATGTCTTTTTTTAAAAAAAATATTAATTTTTATTTACACTCTATACCCACCAAGCAAAAACTCCCCTTTCTCCCTCCCCCTATCTTCTGGTAACCTTTAATCTACATTCTGTCTCTGCAAATTTGCTATTTCTAGATGACTCTTATAAATGTGTCTTGCTTCTTTCACTGAGCATGTTTTCGAGGTCCATTCATGTTACAGCATGTTTTAGAACTTTATTTCTTCTCATGGCCAAATAATATTCCATTGTGTGTTTATACCACATTTTGTTGACCCATTCATTTGTTGATGGACACCTGGGTTGTTTCCACCTTTTGACTACTGTGAATGATGCTGCTATAAATATTGGTGTTTTGAGACCCTGTTTTCACTTTCTTTGGGTATGTACTTAGGAGTGGAATTGCCAGGTCATAGGGTAATTCTATATTTAACTTTTTGAGGAACTGCCATGTTGCTTTCCACAGTCACTGTGCCATTTCACATTCCCACCAACAATGCGCTAGAGTTCCAATTTCTCCGCATCCTCTCCAAACACTTGTTATTTTCCATGTTTTAAATAATAGCCATCCTTGTGGGTGCAAAGTGGTATCTCATTGTGGTTTTGTTGTCATGTCTCCTTAGTCTCCTCCCATCTGTGACCGTTCCTCAGTCTTTCCCTGTCTTTCATGATCTTGACACTTTTGATGAATACTGATCTGTTATTTTGTAGAATGTCTCTCAATTTGCGTTTGTCAGACATTTTCTCATGATTAGATTGAGGTCACACATTTTTGGCAAGAACGCCACAGAACGGATGTGCATCCTTTCAGAGGGTACCTGATGTTCATAGATCTAATCACTGACCATGTTAGCCTTGATCCCTTGGATATGGTGGTGTCTGCTAACTCTAGCCCTAATCCTTCTCTGTAAAGTGACTATTTTTCCCATTGTAGTTGATAAATATCCTGGGAGAGATCCTTTGAGCTGATGGAAATATCCTGATTCTCTTCCAACTTTGCCTGTTGATTTTGGCTTGCCTGCAACCATTATTGTGTTTGCCTAACAGTGATTTTGTATCTCCCTCATTCATTCGGATTATTAATTGGAATTCTTCTGTAAGAAAGAACTGGTCCTTCTCCCCCACTCATTCATTTACTCAACTATTTATTTGTGTAAGTATGAACTCAGAAGTATTTGTTTTATTCCATGGGTTATAATTCAATGCTATCATTTTCTTGCTCAAATTGTTCCCCCTTTAACCATAGGGAGCTCCTTCAGGTTGACTTCTATGTCTTCTTATCATGCCTCATCCTTTTTCGAGCACTTTCTTACTTTCTGGTAGCGCAAGGCATTCCAGGCTCATCTTGTATTTTCTCTGTCCCTGGCAGCCAATATTCCAAGGAGTTCTTTTTATTGGAGATCTTGGTATTTAGAAACCAAGATCTGGGTGCTAGGTGTGCTCATTGCTATTGGAGGGGGGGTCATTGCTTCTAGGCCCTCCCAGTGGGCAGAAATTGGAATTCTAAGCATGTACACACACATACACAGACACACACACATCTATATTTATTTCGGTATCTGCCTATCTGTAGTCATAGTAAAGTAAGCATGAGTTCATACTGATGTCTCCACTCTAATCCAGCACCACAGGGCTCATTCTAGCCTTCCCTCTTTGTATCTGTAACTTCTTTCTCTGACAGTGGCTCCCATTATCTACACTCTATTTATTTGTTCAATCCTAGTACCTACATGAAATTGTTACATGTAACTGTGAGTAACAGGTTGACTAACAATAGAGTCCTTGCATACAGATCTTTTTGTCATCAACATTACAGTATCCAATCAAAATAGTGTTTTCCAAAATTACTTAGATTTGTTCTTTTCTTCCCCATTCCTTCTAGTGTGGCTATGCTATTCATCTGTAATACAATTTGGTTCATTTGTTAGTATTTGTATTCCATTTGGGGGTCTCCTCTTCCCCACCCTGGTTTGTTTGTTTGGTTATTGACTGATTATGGTGAAACATCACCATGTTTCTAAGAGTCAGAGCTGTAAAGAAAGGTCTACTCAGAGACCTGCTGCTCTCTTCCCATCCCTGCTATCCTGTTCCCATGCTCTTGTTCTTTCCCCTTCCTTTCCCCACCTCCCCCTGCAAGAAACTGATCTCATGAGCTTCTGGTTATTCTTCCTACTGTGTTTCTTTTGCACAAATTAGCAGATGCATGTCTAGATTTTAAAATGCTCTTAGCTAGTTGATTACTTGTTTATGTTCTGTCTCACTGAACTTCTAGTGAGGGTGATGCACTGTACCCCTCACTAGAAGGTCAGCTTTGAGGAACAGGACTCTCATCTGTCTTGTTCCCTGACTGCTGGACCCCTCATGCCTGGCACAGCTTCTGACACCAAATCAGAATTTGCTGAAATTTCCATTTTACTTTCTCAGCAGGTGCTTTCACCTCACAATCCTGGGACTTGCCTCCTCTGTGCATCATCTTCCTTGTTTTGTTGTTGTTTCATTTGATTTGTTTTGTTCTGTTTTATAAACTGCCAAATTTTATTCTAAAGTTGCTGGGTATTTTTGCATTCCCACATCATTGTTCTCTTGTCTTATATACATTCTTTGTAATTTCACTGAGGAAGGGTCTTCTATCAATGAGCATTCTAGACTTATTTGTTTCACAAAAATGTGTTATTTCATATTAATTATTGAAATATTATAAAATACTAGGTCATGAGTTTTGTTTTGTATATCTTTTTTTTTAAATGTTCCCCCAGCGTCTTATTTTTTTCACTTTCTTTTCAAAGAAGCTTTAGGTTATAGAAAAGTCACATAGAAAATATAGGGGATTCCCATATACCCCACCCCTCCCCCTTTCCTTGTTTTTAATGGCAATTACAGTTTTACTGAGTGCTTATTAGGTGCAGATGCCGTGCATATATTGCCTCATTCCATGTTCACCACAACCCCTTGAGGTAGGTATATTATTCTTACGCCCACTTTTTAGGTGAGGAAGCTGAGGCCCAGAAAAGGGGAAGAACTTGTCTTAAGTGACGTCTGGGACAAACCAGTACCCAAACCGTGATCTATTTGATGCCACGACCAGTGTTCTAAGTCACCATGCTGTCCACCTCCCCTTCCCAAAAAGTGCCTGACCTCTCCTCAGTCCGGATCTTCCTGAAGCTCAGCACTTCTGAGAACATTCTGTTAACTGCTTGAGCCCTCACCCTAGTTATTCAGGTGTTCTGTGTGGTTCAACAAGGACCTCAGGGGGCCCTGTTGCCTTCAGTGGATCCCCCGACTTTCAAAATGGGTTTACATGTGTTACTTGCGAATCGGGAGTCATCATTGTTTCTTTAAAGCGTCACTGAGCCTTCATAGAAAAGAAAATTGTCCTGGATCACATAGGTTAAAGAAGCAACTAAATTGGGCACTGTGGCGGTTCAATTCAGTAGATAATTATAGAGCCTTCCTGTATTTCAGGCTCTGTCCCAGGTGTTTCCAGGATAGAGATAAGTGCAAACCATTCCTGCCCTAGAGGGCCTTAAGTAGTCTAGTAGGGGAGAGTGGCCAAGTATACAAGTGACTTAATGCAAGGCAAGGCTGTGTTCGGTGCTAGAAGAGGAGAACAATGCAATGCGATTTCAAAGAGGATTCCATTAGCAGAACAAAGGACAAGCAGGCAGGAACCTCAGAAAAGGCTTCAGAGAGAAGCAGGTTTTGGGGAATGGGAATGGTTTGGACAGGAAGATATAGAAGAAAGCTGGGGGAGGGGTTATAGCCAGACATTCTGCTTGGGTAAAGGGAAAATAATCGCAAGGCAGTGTGGGGAATAGTGAGAAGTCTATTTTGGTTGCAGCATGGAGGATGTAGAGGGGACTGATAAAAGAGAAAGGACCTTTATATTGATTAGGATGTTCTAGGCTTCCAGTAACTGGTTGCCCAGCTCAAACTGTCTTAAAAATATGGGGGTTTATTGGCTACATAACTGGGCTGTCCAGAGGTAGCTCAGGTCTGATCAGTTTGATCTGCTGCTTGATTGTGACACCAAGTACCCACGTGATTTCCATCCTTCCACTCTGCTGTCCATAGTGTCAGCTTCATTGTAAGGACACTCTTCCTTGTGGTCATGAGAGAATAGTAACCTGAGCTTCAAGATTCCCTGAGAAAGGCTTTCCTGTGTGTGGCTCTCTCAAAAATAAGGGGGGAAAAAACTCTCTCCTGAAGTTTTACTAGCCAGAATGGGGTCATATGCCCATTTCTTAACCAGTCACTGGCAGTTGGCAGGGGGTGGGCATTGCTCTTAGCCCAATCAGGCCCACTTCTGGAGCTTAGAGTCCACTTCCCTTGGGACACATTGAACAAAATTGGGGTTAGATGACAAAGCAAGAAGTTGGGAATGGATGTTGGGGACATAACAATGAATAACCTCTGTGGTCTCAAGTTCTAAGAAAGAGGAGGATTGTTCTTGTTAAGTTAAACATGGGGAACATGGAAAACTTTTTGGTTTAGCAAACCAAAAATATTTCTGTATTTCATTGAGTCTAAGAGGCTATCAATTGTAAGATATACCTTTGTTTTATGTACTGCTAAGAAAGGAAAAATGCCGCCAATTAATCTAGGACGTGTGGCAGCTTGGGCTACCAGGGAAGCAGCCTCTGAGGATATTAGTGTGCAGGAAGTTTATTAGGGAGCACACTTGGGATCAACACCTGTGGGGGAAGAGAAGGAAGCAGTGTTAATTGGGCACAAGAGAAGTTGAGCTGCAATGCAGGCACAACAAAGACCTCAGCCAACTCCACAGGCATCTCTAGAAGGTGGGACAGCCCTTACCCTGGGGCAAGTGGACTGGCCCTTTATAACCCCATGTTGACCATTCTTTGAATGCAGGCTACCCCAGGAAGGGGACATGACCTTGGGCAAAGCAGCTAAGGTGACTTTATGCAGTAGAGGTGATTCCAAAGAGGATTGGCTATTAAATGAGGTCTGTCTTCTGGCAGTATTCCCAGCCTCTGGAGGAAGAAGGCTTTCTGTCCAAAGGGGAGATCTGGATCATAGGTATGGCGCATGGTCCACCACAACACGCCACTGATTGTAAGGGGCCTCTCAATATGCGAGATATTAAAATAGGAACAAGTGGGAAGCGGCTGTGGCTCAATCAGTAGGGCTCCCGTTTACCATATGGGAGGCCCTGGGTTCGGTTCCCGGGGCCTCCTGGTGAAGGCAAGCCCGCCCGCACGGCGTGGTTAGCTGACCCAGCGAGCACAAGCAGCAAGGGGGGGATAAATGAATAAATAAATAAAATCTTTAAAAAAAAAAATGGGAACAAGTGTCCATCTTAGTAGCAGTGGGTAAGGCACTTCTAAAATTATGGTCAATCAAGGAGGAGAGGGAGGGTGAAAACGGCCCAAAGGCATGACAGAGAAAGTAGCAGCTACAGGTCACCAGAAAGACCGAATGCTGGAGAATGGGAAGCCTAGGAAGTTTTGTCATGTGTGTGTCCCTGTCACATACTCCTCCAGCCAGTGGCCATGTGTTCCAACTATCTCTAACTCATGATCCTCTTGCATTGGAAAACAGATTTTCTGATTTTGTTTTCACGATATATATTTTTTTCTCTGATTAAAAAGTTAGGTGTAGGGAAACGGATGTGGCTCAAAAGGCTCGGCGTCCGTCTACCATATGGAGAGACCGGGGTTCGATCCCCAGTACCTCCCGGTAAAAAAAAAAAAAAAAAAAAAAAAAAAAAAAAAAAAAAAAAGTTAGGTGTCTTTATGGAGGAGGTGAAGGAAAATATAAAATAAATTAAAAACATACACAAGAAGATTAAAATAAAAAATAAAAGAAAATGTAACCATCCTCCCCATTACCCAGATATCACACTTGAATGCATTTCCTCCCAGTCTTTCAGTCTTTTATATAATCATATATATGCTACATAAATATTGTCTTACCTCCTGTTCCTCACAGACCTGTTCTCTCGCTCAGTTCCCCTGGCTGCTCCTGGAAAGCCAACTTCTCCCTCTCCATTTATCCTTCCTGTCAGCTTCATGATCTTCATGATCTTTCCAGGGTACCCCCCAAAATCCTCTTTTAATGCTGTTACCCTCCACATACTGCCCAATCTCCTTCCATCCATAGACATTTCTCTTTTTTTCCAAAATACAATATAGCAATTATTGTGGCTGTTTTTCTCATCAGAAAATAAAAATCGTACACTTTCTAGAAAACTAGACTAGAGAGACAAAGATTTTTTAAAGAAGATTTAAAAAACACTAAAATCCCATTACCCAATACAACTCTTCACATGTTGGCTTACATCCAGAATTTCTTTTTATGACAACTGTTTTTTTTTTTAAGCAATTTTATTGAGATATATTCACATACCATACAATGCATCCAAACTGCACATTCAGTGGCTTTTGATATAATCAGAGTTGTGCACACATCACCACAATCGATATTAGAGCATTTTCATTACTCCAAAAAGAAAAGCCCCCCACCCCTTAGCAGTCACCTCTTAATCCTTCTGTCCTTCCCCTGCCATACATATCCACTAATCTAATTCCATCTCTATAAATTTATTTATATTTACAATTTATATAAAGGTAGTTGAACGATATGCAGTACTTTGTATCTAGTTTCTGTCGTTCAGGATATTCTCTCTCTTTTTTTTTTTTTTTACAACTGTTTCTTAAAATAAAGGTTTCCTTTGTTCCCATGGAATTCTAAAGGGGTTTCATACTTGTGAAGGAATAATATTTTAGAAATATACTTAAAAAGATACCATCTGTGGCAGTTTGATATTATTTATGAATTTCAAAAAGAGATATAGATTACGTTTGTAAACTGGTCTGTTCTTCTGGGCATGTTAACCCTTTGATTGTATTAGATTCAGCTGATACGTCTGATTTAAATTATGTTAAGATTAGGGCATTGATTCAACCACGTCATTAGAGTGGGATTCAGCATTGAGTCCCAGCCCCCTCGGTGGGCTGATAAAAAAAATTCTCATACAGAAGTAGATACACAGAGAAGATACACAGAGGATCCTGCAGCCTGGGAAAAGAGATGAGCCTGATAGTTTACAACTGACTTTGTGAAGATACCGGAGCAGCTGAGCCCGGAAAGAAATGAGCCCCATGGAGAGAGACGAGCTTCATGCCAACCTACAGCTGAGATCAGAAGAAGCTGGGACCATGGAGCCTTAAGAGGAAGAAGGAAAGCCGAACCCTCGCAGACATCGCCTGCCATCTTGCTTCAACACGTGGCAAATGACTTTGGGTGAGCAAGTACCTCTTATGGTACCTTGAGTTGGACTTTTAGGGCCTGGTAACTGTAAGTTTCTACCCCAAATAAATACCCTTTATAAAAGCCAACAGAGTTCTCGTACTTTGCATCAGCACCCCTTTGGCTGACTAATACACCATCTTTTCACATAATATGGATCCATCAGAAATTGTTTATGAGAACTCTGCAGTAATAATGATAACAATAACAATAATAAATCTTACCATCTATTGACTGCCTCCTATAGTCCAGAAACTTTACCTATACCAACTCTAATCCTTACAACAACTCTGTATAAGCTTTATCGCTGGATGGACCAGGTTTCACCAGCTGTGTGGTCTTAGGTAAGTGCTCAACCTCCCAGTCCCTAAGTCTCCTCACTTGTGAAAACAAGGATCCTAATGGCACTTACCTTTTGGAGTTACCAAGTATTCAAATGAATGATCCACGTAAGGTGCTTGGAACAGAGGTGGCACATCATAAGCAATCAATAAATGTTTGTTATCACCAAATAAATTCCAGGTGCCCTGAAAATTTAAACATGGCATAATAAAATCAAACTAGAAGAAAATACAAGTGAATACTTTTATAATCTTGGGATAGGGAAGACCTTTCTAAGTATGACATTGAAGGCAGAAACAATAAAGGCAAAGGATTACTAGAACTGACCACGTAATAACAATCACTTCTGAATGGCAGAACTTTCTAACCACAAAGTTAGAAAACATGCAATAATTTGGAGGCAAAAATTGTAACAAAAACTGTAACAAAGTTGACAGACAAAAGACTATTTTCTTTAATGTACAAAGAGCTTTGCAGACCAAAGAAATACACTCAAAGTATTTTCCTAGAAAAGTAGGCAAAGGACATGAAGAGTACAACAAGACAATTTGAAGTGGCCAATTTATCCGTGGAGGCATGTTGATGAGCCCATTGGACACAGCTGCCATGATGCAGCCCATGTGTTACAGATGTCTGGGCCAGAATGCATTTTCCCTGCCCCTGCCTCTCTCTCCAACCTCTAGTCCAGAGGACTTTCTTTCTGCTTTTTTCCTGTCTGCACTAAATTTTCTTTTACAAATATGAGTTTCTTATATTCAGAAAATGAAAAGGGAAAAATAATCAGAAAACACAAAGATATAAAAAGCCTGTTAGGGTTAGCCTGTAAGGGGGAACTGAAATTAACTCTACAAAAGAAATTTTATGACATTAAATGAAGTATTTACGTACTTGAATCCTGAGAGCAAAGTTAAGAATTTAGTTGAGTATTTCCTCTACTGTCTGGAGTAAGGAATAAAGAATCATAGTATTCTAAATATCCTCCTTTTCCTCCTCCAACCAGTATCTATCTATCTATCATCTATCTATCTATCTATCTATCTATCTATCTATCTATCTATCTATC
>JAKSZT010054140.1:5525022-5545800 GCA_026826555.1 Tolypeutes matacus
ATCTATCTATCTATCTATCTATCTATCTATCTATCTATCTATCTATCTATCTATCATCTACCTATATATATGATTCATTCATTCATTCACTCATTCATGCATTCAATAAGCACTTACTGAGCCTCTATTGTCTACCAGGTATTGTGCTAGGTATGGGGATCTAGCAGTAAATTAGAAACATGTCTACACTTACCACTCTTATTAAACATAGAACTAGAAGTCCTAGGAAGTGCAATAAGACAACAAAAGAAAAAAAGAGGCATATAGATCAGAAAGTAAAAAATAAAACTTCCCCAATTTGCAGATGGCATGATAGTCTATCCAGAAAATCCCAAGGAATCTACAAAAATCTCCTAGAACTAATAAGCGAGTTCAGCAAGTTCACAGGATATAAGATCAACATGCAAAATTCTATTTCTAATCACTAGTAATGAACACATGGAAACCAAAGGAAAAATACACTATCATTTACAATTGCTTAAATATTAAGCACTTAGGTATAAATCTTTTAAAACATGCACAGGGCTTCTAAGCTGAAAACTACAAAATACTGATGAAAGAGGGAAGCGGCTGTGGCTCAACTGGTTGCGCTTCCGTTTACCATATGGGAAGCCCTGGGTTCGATTCCTGGGGCCTCCTGGTGAAGGCAAGCAGGCCTGTGTGGTGCAGTGAGCTGGCGTAGCAAGCTGACATAACAAAGGGAGACAAGCAGACACAGAAAAACGCACAGCAAATGGACACAGCGAGCACAAGCAGCAAGGGGGGGGGGATAAATAAATAAAATAAATCTCTTTTAAAAATATTGATGAAAGAAAGAAGACCTAAATAAATGGAAAGACAGCATTTTATGGATCAACAATCTCAACATAGTAAAAATAACCATTCTCACCATATTTACATATAGGCTCAACACAGTTCCTATTGAAACCCGGTAAGATTTTTTTGTAAGTATAGACAAGATTACTCTGAAATTTATATGGAAATACAAAAGAACTAGAATAGCTAAAACAATTTTGAAAAAGAATAGAGTGGGAGGAATCACTCTACCTGATTTCAAGATTTATTATGTAGATAGTTACATTACTAAAACCTGTGTGGTATTGGCAGTGAGCTAGACACATAAATCAATGGAACAGAAGAGAGAACTCAGAAATAACCCCACACAAGTACAACCAATTAATTTTTTAAAACAATTTATTGAAGTATATCATTCATACATGAACATACATAAACTATAAGTGTTCAGTAAACATCGTGAACTTACAAAACAAACATGCATAACATCACACAGGGCTCCCACACAACAACCCTCCCCAAAAAACACCCTGCATTGTTGTGAAACATTTGTTAACAAATCATGAAAGAGCATCATCAAAGTATTACTACTAGCTATAGTCTGTATCATCCGCCCCTATACATTTCTTTTAAGGATTTATTTATTTATTTATTTACTTTTATCCATTTTTACCCCCCCCCGTTTTTTGCTGTTTCTGTGTCCATTTGCTGGGTGACTCTGTGTCCATTTCCTGCCCTCTCTTCTCATCCTTCTCCTGTCTTCACTGGGATTCGATCCTCAGAACCTTCGATGTGGGAGAGAGGCATCCTACCACCTGTGCCAAGTTAGTTCCTTGTATTTTGGTGCGTCTCGTCTTGGCTCTCCCTTGTGTCATTCTCCTGTTATGTCATCGTCTTGCTGCATGGCTCACAGGGCCTGGTGGCTCACCCGCTCACAGGGCCTGGTGGGGCACGTGCCTTCTATCTTTCTTTTTTTTTTAATTTTTACTGGGAGGTCCTGAGGGTCAAACCCAGGTCCCTCCATATGGGAGACGGATGCCCAACCACCCGAGTCACATCCGTCCCCCTACTATATCTATTAAGGTTGACCAAAGATACCCAAAGTTACGGTCTTTTCCCATACAGGATGGTCATATAATAAATCAGGCTTAGTTTATCACCAGCATTCCAAAAACCAGACCTAGGGAGAAAAACTAGCTCTGGGGACACATGCATGGTTTCTAATATAGCAAATGTTTAGCCTACCCTGATTGGCACAAAATCAGGACAGCGAGAATATTCATAGCAGCCAATTAATTTTTGACAAAAGTTCAAAAGCATTCAATGGAGTAAGGATAGTACTTTCAACAAATGGTGCTGGAACAGTGGGATAGGCAAAAGCAGTCCTAGACCTAAAGTGCACATCTTATGCAAAAAGTAACTCAAAATGGATAATAGATTCAAATGTGAAAAATAAAAGTATAAAACTTTTTAAAGAAAACATAGAAAATTCTCAGGACTTATGGCTTGGTGCAGAGCTCTTAGATATGACACCAAAAGCATGATCCATAAAAGAAAAGTACATAAATTGGACTTAATCAAAGTTAAAAACTTTTGCTCTTCAAAAAAAAAATTTGTTAAGAGGATGAAAAGACAAGCTACAGACTGGGAGAAAATATTTGCAAACTATGTATCGAAAAAAGGACTCATATCTAGATATATAATGAACCCTCAAAGTGCAACAGTAAATCAACCAATAATCCAACCAGAAAATTGACAGAAGACACTTGACCGAAGTGATATACAAATGAGAAACAAGCACATGAAAAGATGTTCAACATCACTTGCCATTAAGGAACTGTAAATTAAGACTACCATGAGATATCACTACACATCCCTCAGAACAGCTAAACTTAAAAAATAGTGACAAGACCAAGTGCTGGCAAGGATGCAGAGAAACTGTATCTCTCATACACTACCAGTGGAAATATAAAATGCTACAGCCATTGTAATAAATATTCCACAATACAAGATGTTGGTGGTGGGGTGATATGTGGGACCTCTGTATGATGTTATGCATGTTTGTTTGTAAGTTCTCAACTTTTACTATACACTTATTTACATATGTTCATGTATGAATGATATACTTCAATTAAATTTTTAAAATAAAAAATAAGATGTTATTTTAAGTTTAAAAATGTATATATAACAAATGCAGTACAATATTAATTTCTTTTTAAAAATGCTACAACCCCCTGTTTCATATAAAGCTAAATATGCAATTATCATATGTGGCAGTTTGATGTAATTATGAATTCCAAAAATATAATTGAATCATACTTGTAAACTGATCTGTTAATCTGGGCATGATTAGGTTAGGATTAGGGCGTTGAGCCCCACCCCTTGGTGGGTGGGGAATCGAATATAAAAGGCAAGGCAAAGGACAGTTGAAGCAGTCTTTTGAGAAGCAGTTTTGATGTTGGGAAGAAGGCCCCAGGAGAAGAGAAGCAAGCCGTTTGCCTGATCATCTACAGCTGACCTTGTGGAGGAAACAGGAGCCAGCTGACCTTGTGGAAGAAACAGGAGCTAAGCTTTGAGAGAAACGCAGCCCCAGGAAGAGAGGAACCCAGAAGCCTGAACCCTGGCAAATGCTGGCAGCTGCCTTGCTCCAATACGTGGCAATGAACTTTGGTGAGAGAAGAAACTTAACGCTTTATGGCCTGGTATCTGTGGACTTCTACCCCAAATAAATGCCCTTTATAAAGACCAACCCATTTTTGGTATTTTACATTAGCACCCCTTTGGCTGACTAATACACCATACAACCCAGGAATCACATTCTTGGGCATTTATCCCAGAGAAATGAAAAGTCGTGTTCACACAAAATCATGAATGTTTATAAAAACTTTATTTGTGATAGCCCCGAATTGGATTCAACCAAAATGTCACTCAATAGGTGAGTAGTTAAACAAACTATGGTATAGCCATACCATGAAATATTACTCAGCAATAAAAAGGGATGGACTTTGACTTCATCAAAGTTAAAAACTGTTGTGCATTAAAGGATACTATCAAAAGAGTGAAAAGACAACCCATAGAATGGGAGAAAATATTTTCAAATCATATATCTAGTAAGAGAATAGTATCCAGAAATATAAACAATTGCAACTCAAGATAAAGAACCAATTTAAAAATGGGCAAAGGATTTGAACAGACATTTCTTAAAAGAAGACATACAAATGGGCAATAAAAATTGCCAAATCTAGGGGAGCATGTATAGCTCAGTGGCTGAGTGCCTGCTTCCCATGTATGAGGTCCTGGGTTCAATCACTTATACCTCCTTTTTAAAAAAAAGATCAAATCTAAGGTTATGAAGATTTCCCCCTATATTTTCTTCTAAGAATTTTATGGTTTTAGTTCATATATTTAGGTCATTGATCCATTTTGAGTTAATTTTTATATATGATGTGAGGTAGGGATCCACAAATCGCCATTTGGCAACCATCATCATAATAATTGATTCGGGCAAGAATCATCAATGGGTGCTAAAAGTAGTGGTTGAAATTTCTATGAGAAATAGGATGTTTACATGTTCTCAAAGTATCCCCCTGAAAATTAATTATTAATTTATAAAGGGGAAACTTTACAATGGCAGACACCTCCTTAACCACATAATCAAAGTTTCAGCAACAATAATGGGCAAACTGACATAATGTGCCACCTGTTATGATGTGCTGAGAACACAGCATCATTTCTGTGGTAGTCCTCAGAAAAATGCATAATCTGAATTTACTCATGGGGGAAACCTAAATTAAGGACTGGTCTGTATGCTTCAAGAATTTCAATGTCATGAAAGACAAAGTCTGAGGAATTCTTCCTGATTAAAGGAGACAATTAAATATATTGTGTGATCCTGGGCTAGAAAAAACTTACTATAAGGGACATTATTCAGACAATTGTCGATATTTGAGTATGGGTGTGAATTAGATAATAGTAATATATCAATGTTAAATTTTCTGATTTTGATGATCACATTGTAGTTTTGTAAAAGAACACTGAAATATTCACAGGTAAAGGGACACAGTATCTCAACTTACTCTCAAATGGTTCAGAAAAAAAATAAAGAGAGCGACAGAAAAAATGATAAAACAAGTACAGCAAGATTTTAAAAATTGGTGATCTGGGTAAAGGGTTTTCAGTACTTCTTTGTGCTATTTTTGCAACTTTTCTGTAAGTTCAAGCTAATATCAAAATAGAAAATTTAACAAGTAAATAAACAAGAAAGAGAAGACACAAACAATATAAGAAATGAAAAAGGGGGAAGTGGATGTGGCTCAAGTGGTTGGGCAGCCATCTACCATATGGAAGGACCCAGGTTCGATCCCCGTGACAGCCTGGTAAAAAAACAAAAACACAAGCCACGCAGCAAGGTGATGACGCAACAAAAGTGAAATGCAGGGGAGAGCCAAGGTGAGATGCGCTGGAAACCAGGAACTGAGGTGGCACAAGTGACAGGGTGCCTCTCTCCCACATCGGAGGTCCTTAGGACTGGATCCCGGTGAAGCCTGGAGGAGAAAAATTAGAAGAGAAGAAAGAAACAGACAAAGAAGATCACCCAGTGAATGGACAGACAGCAAGCAGGGGGAGGAAACTCATAGAACTGTACACCAAAAGGAAAAAATAAAGTCAAAAAAAAAAAGAAAAAGAAATAAAAAAGGAAAATAACTGAAGATACAATTAAGACTTCTAAAATTGTAATTAAAACACTAGAAATAAGAGTCCTTTTATCTTTTAGAGATATATACTGACATATTTATTGATAAAGTGATAAGATATCTTGGATTTCCTTTAAGGCAATTCAGTGGGATGAGAGGGATTGCATTGGTATAGAAGAAACTAGAATGCCCGTATGTTGATAATTGTTGATGCTGGGCACATGAGCTTCATTACAGTACACTCTCTTATTTTTGTGTCTTTGGAAAATTTCCAAAATAAAAAATCTTTTTAAGATTATTATGAAGACTTTATAGATATAAATTTGAAAATTTAGGTAAAATGTATAAATCACCAGAATTGGACCAAGAAAAAACTTTTTTAAATGAAGAAAAAAAACATTAAAGAAGTTGAGTTGATAATCAAAAGTCTCCCACAAAAGACCTTCTCCTTCTACTAGGCAAATGTACCTTTGGCATACATCAGATCAAATGTAAGGTTGTATAATTCATTCAGTGAGTCAACAAATTTTTTAAAGATTTATTCATTTATTTCTCCCCCTACTCGTTTTGCACTCACTGTCTGCTCTCTGTGTCCATTCGCTGCTTGTCTTCTCTTTAGGTGGCACCAGGAACCAATCCTGGGACCTTCCGGAGTGGGAGAGAGGCTGCTCAATCTCTTGCTCCACCTCAGCTCCCTGATCTGCTGCATCTCTTATTGTCTCTCCTCTGTGTCTCTTTTTGTTGCGTCATCTTGCTGCGCCAGCACTCCTGTGCAGGCCAGCACTCAGCGTGGGCCAGCTCGCCTTCACCAGGAGGCCCCGGGAATCGAACCCTGGACCTCCTATATGGTAGACAGGAGCCCAATCACTTGAGCCACATCCACTTCCCAACAAATATTGATTGAATACCAACTATGGACCAGGGATACATCAATGAGCAATGACAATAACAACAAAAACAAAACAAAAAACAACACAAAGTTCTTTCTCTTGTGGAGCTTACAATAAAAAATAAACATAATAAATAAGTGAATTATACAGTATATTACGAAGAGAATAGTGCTATGGAAAAATAGAGCAGGATAAGAGGGACTGAGAGGCAGGATTCAATTTAAAATGCAATTGGCAGAGTTCAGATTGTGACTTTGAAATACCATTTCCCACTGAAAGAAACAGGCCTCCTTGGAGAAATGAATACTTCAAGGTCTGGATCAAGAAATGTACAAGAAGAGCATGGAACATTTTGTGACACCAAAGGGAAAAACAAACAAAAACAACCCCCAAACTCTGCTAATTAGTCACTGTGGGAGGATGCTAGTAAACTAATTCATTATTGATGAATAAAGGGAAGATAAATATAAGGATAAATAAAAGGAAAGAATCAAGCTTTCATATTGTATTTCCTATACAAGTTGTACCACTGGCTAGTCAAATAGTACAAAAAGGGATAATTCTTTTTATAGAAGTATTCCAGCTCATAAAAGAGGAGGGAATAATAGAATTATCAATGGCTGCTAGCACTACAAGAAGAGAGACAAAGTGATATTAAGTGCTTCTTGATAGAAAAACACACCACCACTGTTTTTGTTTCCTAGGCTGCTCAAGCAAATATATTGAATTGGGTTGGCTTGAACAATGGGAATTTATTAGCTTAATTTTTAGGATAAAAAAAGTCCAAATCAAGACATCATCAAAGCAATGCTTTCTCCCTGAAAACTGGTGTTCTGGGGCTGGTTGCCGGCAATCTGTGACCCCTCTGTCACATGGCAAGGCACATGGCAGTGTCTCCTAGTCTCGCCTTCACTTTCAGGTTCTGTCACTGTCCAGCCTCTTGCTTCCTGTGGCTTTCTCTCTCTCTCTGTCTAAATTTCATTCTGCTTATAAAGGAGTCCAGTAAGAGGATTAAGACCCATCCTGATTGAGGTAGGTCACACCTTAACTAAAGTAACCTTATCAAAAGATCCTACTTACAAAGGTTCACACCCACAGGAATGGATTAAATTTTAAAAAATGTTTTTCTGGAGTACAGACAGCTTCCAAAGCACCACAATCACCTATGAAATATTGTTGACAATAAGTCAAATCCGATCTGTTCAAACTTCTAGACTCAACTAAAATTTTTAAGGAAATACAGAGGACAGAGTAACATGTTAAATGACATCACAAGGATTCAATTAGCAAACTCCAGTCTGTGAGAAACTCTATAGGATAAACAACCTAGTTTCTTTAAGAAACAAATTTCAAGGGGAAAAGAGATGTAGGAGGAACCTATATCTTAAAAATGGACTCAAAAAAAATATCAACCAGTTGTGCTACCATCACTACCATCCATTACAAAAACTTTTCCATCACCCTAAACAGAAACTCTGTACTAATTAAGCATTAACTCCCCATTCCTTGCCTCCACCACAGCTCTTGGTTAGCCTGTATTCTAGTTTCTGACTCTATGAATTTGTTTATTCTAATTATTTCATATCAGTGAGATTATACACTATTTGTCCTTTTGTGGCTGGCTTATTTTACTCAACATGATATCTTCAAGGTTCATCCATGTTGTTGGATTTATCAGAGCTTCATTCCTTTTTATGGCCAAATAATATTTCATTGTATGTATATACCACATTTTGTTTATTCATTCATCTCTCAATGGATACTTTGGTTGCTTCCATGTTTTGCTATTGTGAATAATGCCAATATGATCAACAGTATGCAAATATCTGTTCGAGTTACTGCTTTCAATTCTTTTGGGTATGCATCTAGAAGTAGGATTGCTGAGTCATATGGTAATTCTATACTTAACTTTCTGGGGAAGTGCCAAACATTTTTGCCACAGTGGCTGCATCATTTTACATTTTACATTCCCACTAACAATGAATGAATGTTCCTATTTCTCCACATCCTTCCCAACATTTGTTATTTTTTTTTAAAGTAGCCATTCTAATGGGTGCGAAATGATATATCATTGTGATTTTAATTTGCATCGCCCTAAAAGCTGATGATGTTGAGTATCTTTCCATGTGCTCATTGGCCCTTTATGTACCTTTTGATAAATATCTGTTCAAATCTTTAGCCCATTTTTAAATTGGGTTGTTTGTCTTTTTGTTGTTGAATGTAGAGTTTCTTTATATGTTCTGGATATTAAATCCTTATCAGATATGTGGGTTCCAATTATTTTCTTCCATTCTTTAGGTTGTCTTTTTACTTTCATGATGAAGTCCTTAAATGTACAAAAGTTTATAATTTTGATGAAGTCTCAATTATTTTTTTTTCCTTTGCTGTTTTTGCTTTGGGTGCAAAGTCTAAGAAACCATTGCCTAGCACAAGGTCCTAAAGATGTTCCATGTGCTTTCTTCTAAGAGTTTTTATAGATTTGGATCTTATATTTAGGTCTTTGTCCCCTTTAGGGAATTTTTAATTTCTGTTACTATGGTCTTCAATTCTATTTGGTTCCTTTTCATTATTTCCAGCTCTCTGTTAATATTCCCTTTGTTTTCATCTATTGTTTTCTTCATTTCCTTCAGTTCTTTGTCCATGCTTTCCTTTAGCTCTTTGAGCATATTAGGGACCATTTTTAAAAAGATGTCTGGTATGTCCCAGGTCTGGGCCTCCTCATTGATGGTTCTAATGCTTTAATTTCCTCCTGGACATTTTAATATCTTAATGTGTTATTGCTGGAATTTCGATTCTGAGGCATCTGTTTCTTAAGCTTGTATCCAGCTAGCATTATGAAAGGGCTCTCCTTGAATGCCAGGAACTAATAAAAAAAAGGAAAGAAGGAAAAAAAGAAAACGTCTTTCCCAGTCTTTGCAGACTGATCCCTGTAAGTGGTCTCCTTCAGGACTTATCCATATAATGAGTTTAGAGAATAGCTCCAGGCCAAAGCATCTCTTCTTTCCTAGGATACAGTTTCCTCATGGACCTGGGCACTGCACTCTGTCCTATAGCCAGCAATCCCTTGCCTCAGGCAGCCACTTGTCTGCTCTCCCACAGCCTTCTGTAGGAGATCTCTATGACTTGCCTTCTTTATGCAGGGCAAGTTCTGGGATGGTGAGTCCCTCAGGTCACCACCAGTCAAACTGCACAAGACATACATGCTCCCAGTATGTGTACGAGGGATATTCTGCTCCTTCCAAACCAGGGATTCATACTGGAGCATGGGCCAGCTCCACACTCACCTGGTGAGGCATGGCTGAGGGGCCAGTGAGGGCACCATGAGAGCCTATCATTTTTAAGCAGCCTTTGTCTTGATTTGGCACTTGCCCTGTTACTGTAGTCCTCCAACTGTTTTCTGGAGTTTTGAGAAAGATGTTTATTCTAGTTCTTACTGATTGTTCAAAGCTTCTGTGGTAGGATGAAGCCCCGAAACAACTTACTCTGCCACCTTGATGAGGCCGTGCCTCTTATAATATTTTAAAAGCTTTATTTTCTTGATTTTGCACTCACCCGGTTACTGCAGCCCTTTAACTGTCTTCTGGGGTTTTGAGGAAGATGGTTCTGCCGGCTTTCACTAGTTGTTCAAAAACCACACCCTGCTGTGCCTTATGCCACCATCATCATGGTGGACTGCTAAACTATTTTTTTAAAGCAAGGTAATAAAACACAAATGTCAGGATAATGTTTCTTAGTGGTGGTACAGGTAAGAAAAGACAGAGGGATGAGATGGGGAAGAATGAAAGTGGACTCAAAGATACTAGTTCTGACGTTGGTTTTGTGGTTGTTTCTCATGTATTCATTTTTATTTTACATATACATTATGTATAATTTTGTAAGTACTTAATATTATATAATAAAAATACTTTTTAAAAAAATCTCAAGCAAGCATGGAAAAAAGTTAAAACTTTTTAAAGCTGAGAGCTGGGTACATGGGTGTCTGTATACCTTATACATTATGTTTGAAATATGTTTTAATAAAATATTTTTAAATTAATTAACAGGCCTTCTACAAAGACAAAAATAATCAGCATATATAATATGTGCATACATAAATGCAGGAGATGCGTGAAAAGGTGAGTCCCCGAAATTTTAATGATCATTGTCTCAGAGATGTCTTACATATTTACGCATATATCTGAATGTATATAATCAGCAAAAAAACTATTTTTATTGTATCTGAAACAGGGAAAGAAGGAAGTAGTGCTAAAAATAAAGCTAAAGCTCTCTCATTTTTAAAAACAAACAAAATAGATAACACTATGGGATAAATCACCCAAACACAGTCACATGCAGGCACATGACTGTCTTCTTGTGCAATAGCTTGGAAATGTGTATGACACACAAAATGAGGCAAAAAAAGTTATGTAATAGTTGACAATAAAGAGAGGTTAAGAGTCTTGCTCAGAAAGCACAGGTAGGTAGGAAGTAGGGGTCAGTACTGTGCTGTCATATTTACTTATTATTTATTTACTTTACAGTAAGCTTATGTAACTTCTATAATCAGAAAAAATGATAAAGCTGTCTTGATTTTGAGAAGATTAATGTTTTTCAAATAATATACAGCTGTTAGGAGGTTTGCTTGAAAAGTCTGTGTAGCAATTATAATAAGAATTGTAATTTATCTATTGCCTCACCCATGTTATTGGAAATGGACCCTCAGTGGAAACTGAGGTACAGAGAGGTTAAGAGTCTTGCTCAGACTGCACAGGTAGGTAGGAAGTAGGGATCTTATATTATGAGTGGGAGAATCACCCGGCATGGATCTTGAGGCCACCCCCCACACACCCAAAAAAATTATTCAGCCATCATAATGAGGACACTGCCCCAACTGACCCAGGGATAGTAAAAGCTTTAAGGGAACCACAGTCCTTCATGGAGAGTACTGAAGAAGGAAAAATCTCTCATATCTATATTCAGGGAATGAAGAGGGATAAGAAGGAAGGGGACATTCTTATTACAATAATAATAGGAACTCCTAAATACCTGTTGAATCTGTTCACTTCTCCTTATCTTTCTGCCACCATTGTAAGTCAGGCCCCATCATCTCTCCTGAACTATGGCTTAGGTGTTCCACCTGCATTTTACCCCCTCCAATCTATTCTAAGGACATGGTGTTGAATAGATATTAAAAGGAAAGGTAGAACAATGTAAAGACCATGATGATGGGAGAAGAACATTGGCCTGAGAGTCAGAATACTTAGTTCCTCCCCTGCCAGTTATTTCCTTCAATAACTGTTGACCTTGGATAAGTCTCTTTCTAGATTCAAATTCCTCCATATATAGAAAGGGAGTAAGGCAGATGGAAAAAGTAATCTCTAAAGCCCTAATAAGCACAGTTCTTATCAAAAAAGATATGGGCAGGGCAGAGTTGAAGACTAACTGGCTATTTCACCATCTTGCCCAGCCCCAGTTCTGACCGAGCCTACACAAGTATAAAAGTAATTAGCCAGTAATTGAACTGCCTGCTTCCTCTGCAGAGGAAGACAGTAGAATTCAGAATGTATTCAATGTATTATTCATAATGTCCTGTATTCAATGAAAAATCACTATACACATAAAGAAACAGAAAAATGTGACCCATAGTCAAGGAGAAAAAGGCAGTCACTGAAAACTGAACCTGAGATGGCCCAGATCTAGTACTTAACCAAAAAACATTAAAGCAATTATTGTAAATATACTACAAAATTTAAGGAAAATAAGATCTTAATGAGTCCACAGGGAATCATGGCAGAAAACTGAAAACAATTAAAAGAACCAAATGGAAATTCTAGACCTTAAAAGTACAATAAGTGAGATAAAGAATTTGCTGGATAACCTTAATAGCAGATTAGAGATGAAAGAAGAAAGAGTCTATGAACTGGAAGACAAATCAACAGAAATAATCCAGTCTGAAGAAAAGATAGAAGACAAATAAACAAGCCTCAGGGACCTGAGGGACAATATCAAATGACATAATATAGGTGTAACTGGAGTCCCAGAGGGAGAAGCGAGTGAGATGAAGGCAGAAAACAAATCTGAAGAACTAATGATTGAAAACTTCCCACAATTGGTGAAAGTCACTGATTTATAGATCCAAGAATCTCAGTGAACACTTAACAATATAAGTATAAAGAGAATCACATCTAAGTACATTGTAGTCAAATGCTTAAAAAAAGGATAAAGAATCTTGAAATCAGTTCAAGAAGACAGACACATTACATAGAGGAACAAGAATAAGTTATTTCTGACTTCTCATCAGAATGACTTCTCATCAGAAACAATGGAGGTCAGAAGGCAATGGAATAACATTGTTAAGGTACTGAAAGAAAAGAAAAGAAAAAAAAAAAAACACCTGTCAGTCCAGAATTCTATATCCACCCAAAATTATCCTTCAAAAATGAGGGAGGGGGAAGCGGATGTAGCTCAGGTGACTGAGCTCCTGCCTACCACATGGGAAGTCCAAGTTTGGTTCCGGGTGCCTCCTAAAGAAGACAGGCTGGAGCAACGGGCTGGCTCAGTGAGCTGACACAACAAGACGATGCAGTGAGATGATGCAACCAAGAGACACAGCGAGGAAACACGAGAGATGCAACAAAGCAGGGAGTGGAGGTGGCTCAGGCGATTAGGTGCCTCCCTCCCACATGGGAGGTCCCAGGATCAGTTCCCAGTGCTTCCTAAAAAGAGAAGACCAGCACACAACAAACAGACACAGCACATACAAACAACAAGGAGGTGGGGAGAAATAAATAAATAAATAAAAACTTAAAAAAAAAATGAGGGAGGTAGTTTCAGATAAACAAAAGATGAAAAGATTTGTCACCAGCAGATATGCACTACAAGAAACATTAAAGGATGTCCTATGGGCCAAAGGGAAATTATACCAGATGGAAACTTGGGTTTACAAGAAGGTATGAAGAGCACTGAAAATGGTGAATATGTGGGTAAATACAAAAGACTCTGTTTACCTCTTGTCTCTTGTGATTTTACCTACAGGATAAATCTATGCAGTAAAAAAAAATTGTAAACTCTTTTAAAATGGAAAAAAAATTTGTATTATTTCTTTGGTAAAATCCTCTCCACTTTTTTATCTGTTCTCTTTCTAGAAGCCTATTGTTTGTTTGTAAGATCTCCTGGAACAATCCTCTAATTTTCTTTTCTTTTCTGTGCTGTTTTCCTACCCTTTGCCTTTTTGTTCTACTCTCTGATACATGTTCTGAACTTTTAATTTCCAAGAGCTCTTTCTTGATCTTTAAATAGTCTTTTTTACTTCTTGATTAATGCATAAATTATCTTATGTCCCTGAGGATATTGTGAATTTTTTTCAGGTGCTCTCTGCTGTTTGCATTGTTTCCTTTTCATTTGAGTTTCTTTTTTCTATTTGTTTGTTTTAATCTTAGAGGCTTTTTCCTAATGTTTTTGCCGATCCAGGTTCACTGCCCCATAAGCACACAAGTCAATCTGTGACACCGGGGTTTCAAAGGGAGAAAAAGCTTTATTATTGAGCGCTGTGTAAGGAAACAGGAGGCAAAACCAAGCCTCATATCTATCTCCCTGAACTGAAAGCCTCTGGGGATATTACAGTATTCTGGTAAAAGGCATGATTCTGATAATGAGTACAGGGGTCTGAGGTAATGGAATCTGGGGTGAAATTTTGGTTGAGCATGCATAGACAGATTGCATGCTTAGTCGTAGGATGCATGTACAAAAATGTCAGGTTTGACATGGTGATGGGTGTGATTTTTAGTATTATAATGAAGTATAGGTTACTATAGGTTAAAGCTCTGTATTACTGTGCATGTCTAGAGGGCCAATTCTGACTGAAACTGGTTTTATCTCAAAGAAAAACCAGGACTGGATTAAGATGACTCAGGTTTCATCATTAATAAACATGAGGGGCTGTTAGCAGGGTCATAAACAGGCCAAAAAATAGGATAAGGGGTTTGGTACAATGTCACATGATTATTCTTTGGAAATTACAAGGGAAGGCACCTGGGTTACAGTTCAGTATTCTTCTGTACAGAAGAAGATTGGAAAGGATAATCAGGTAGTTCTTGGTTACAATGGCTTGGCCAGAGCCAAGACTAGTGTGAGACATGCAAGGCATACAGGGTACAAAATTTAAGGAGGCCCTCACTTCTCAGGCTCATTAAAGTGCAGGGTCAGCACCTAAGAGGGAGTGCCTCCTTACATTTTGCACTGTGGGCTCCTCACTTGGCTCCCTCTAGTCCCAGCCTAGGTCTTGGCTGTTTATATTTAGGGATGAGACACTAAAATGCTGACTAGAAGCATTGTGGCATGGGTGGAGCATGTCCACTGGCTTCACTCTAGAATGATTGGATCAGGACACGGTTCATTAAGGGATCTCCAAATATAGAGTATCTTAGTTTGGGTTCCTTCAAAAGCAGAGGCTGGACAAGGATTTCAGAGCCGATTGTTTATTTGAGAGTTGATCTCGGGAAGCTGGAATGAGGGAGCCAAGAAAGTGACACAGAGAAAGAAGAAAAGCCAATATAAACATGCGTTTATCGAGACTACTTCTCGATATGAGGTATCCACCAGGGCATCTTTAGAAGCTTTCAGAAGCCTCCCAGAATTGCCCCCTGAAGAACAGGAAACTAGAGCATTTAAACACTGGCTCCCCGTGACCTCATTGGTTGAGAGTTAACCCTGGGAGGTTAATTGACCAAACTTTCAGGCTGCTTACTCTGCAGGCTAGCCAGGTAGGCTCCTACAGCATCAGATAAGGACTTGGAACCTGATGCTCCTTGGAGGTCGAATGCTGCCAGTGTGAGATGAGTCTGATCTTGTACAAAACTGTGTACTTACACTGTGGCTGAAATCAGAGGTAGCTGGAGGGGAAGTGGCAAGAGGATCCAGAGATGTCTGCTACATCATAGAGTAAAATCCAGTTTCTTGCCTGGGCTATAGGCCTGGTTGCCAGCAACCTGGGAGATTGGTGGGGAAACGAAGCTGGCAGGGTGGAGGGTGGGTGGGGAGACCCATCATTCACTTAGACTTTCCCTTAATCTTTCTTTTTGGGATTTGGTACATCACCCCCATCCTCAGATGTGTTGTGTGTTACGAAGACCATATCCTCTTTAATTCATGCCAGCACCCCATCCCCATATTGATGCCCTCCTCAGCCCACTTGGGCTAAGACCTCCCCTGCCCCCAGGCCAGGCTTCCCCTCCACATATGTGCCTTCTTAACCCTGCTTGGGCTCTAAAACAATGCTCTGGACTACCTCATTGCATGGATGCTCTAGACACACTGCTCAAGCTCTGCTCCTTTATGCCAGGTCACCCACACACATGGACAACCTCCTCATGCCACTCAAGCTCTGACACTCTCCCCTACATGGAAGATCTCCTCATCCTGCTTGGGGTTTGATATCTCAATCCAGGCTACCCATTCAAAGGGTACCCTCCTCAGCCCGCTTGGCCTCTGATATCCCACACGGGGCCTCCCTCACCCCCCATGGATGCCCCACCTCACTCCACTCAGGCTCCAATGACCCATGCCAGCCGGCCCCCAGCAAACACATTCATCTTCCTCAGGCTCTGATACTCCACACTGGATGGCCCCTGCACATGCATGCTGTGACACTTTGACATTGCTTTATGAATCCATAAAAGAGAAAGATTGTATTTTTTAACTAATTTATTCCTGCAGGTGTGCGACCCTTTTGATTGGATTACATCGGTGAGGCATGACTCAGGTTGAGTCTCTGCCCTCTAGCTGGAGCTAATATAAATGGAGATACAGAGACAGACACACAGGAAAAGGAAGTCACCAGAGTGACCCTGCCATTTGAGAGAGAGGACTGCAGGAAAACAGAAGCCCCCAGGGCTGAGAGAGGCCCCAGAGTCTGGAACCAGCAGAGCACAGAGGCATGGAAAGAGGCCCATGGTTGAGGAGACAAGCCCAGGCTGAAGAGACGACCCATATGCCTGATAGCTCACAGCTGACCTCGGGGAGAAAGCAGAACAGCCATGACTGGGAGAGGAGGCCCAGTAAGAGGCAAGCCCTATGCCTGGTTGCCCACAGCTGAGATCCAGGAGATGGTGGATTCTGGAGGGGAAGGCAGGGACTCAGCAGAGATCTGTGGTCATCTTGCTTCACCACGTGGCAGGATCCTGAGAAGACATCTCTGCTGATGCCTTGATTTGGACATTTCACAGCCTTGGAAATGTAAGCTCTTCCCCCAAATAAATCCGCTTTATAAAAACCAACCCATTTTTGGTACTTTGCATCAGAAGCCCTGTGGCAAACTAAGACAGATGCCCTCTTCTCCCTCCTGAAACTCTTAATCCCTGCTGCAGGTTAGCCTCCTACATGGCCACCATCTTCATCCAACTCAGGATGAGTCCACCCCCAGTGCACTTAGACTCTCTCATCTGACTTGGGATCAGCCTTCCACACTCCATCTGGCTCAGAACCCCTATGCCAGGCAGCCCCTCTGTGGTTAGTCCCTCATCTCCCTGCTCAGGCTTTGATTCCTGATGCTATCCTCATCCACTTGAGCTCTGTCTCCCCACACCTGACTGCCCATCTGCCAAGACACTCACCTCACCCTGCTTAACCTGACTCCCCATGTTAGAACATCCTCTCACAAAGATGCCTTCTTGTTCCTGCTTGGGCTCTGCCTCCCCACAGCAGGCCTTCCCCCATTGTGGATGACTTTCTAGCCCTGCTCGGCCTCTAACTCCCTGTACCAGGTCATCCCTCTTTGGGGATCCCCTCCTCATCCCACTAGGGTTCAGATTCCCATGGCAGGTGGATCTTCCAGGTGGACACCCACCATACTTCACTTGGACTTGGTCTCTTCACATTGGGTCATCACTTAGTGGATGCCCGCTGCACCTCATTTGGGTTCTGACAGCCAGTGCTCAGCTAACACCATGTGTGCATGCATTCTGCACCCTGCTCGGGCTCGAAATGCCCTCACAGGCCACTCCCCACCTGGATGTCCTCCTCATTATACTTGGACTCTTATGTCTCATGCCATGCCACCCCCTTGTGTTGATGCCTGGGCTCTGTATGCCTGCCTTGTCCTATCCTCCTGCAGAAACACCCTCTTCACTCAGTTCTGCTTCCGGTATCCTGCAACATGCCACTCTGCTGTGGGGGTGCCCTCTGACACCCTACCTTGCTGGCCTCTGACACCCTACCTAGGCTGCTTCCCTAAGTGTTTTTTCTGCCCCAGGATGGCTGAGCTCTTTTAGGCAAAATGTGACATCTAAACTGGATATATTTAATTAGATACACTGCCCACTAAAGTGGCCTAGTTAGAAACCATTTAGGCAAGTTAACCCTTAGAATTGGTGTGCCTTAATATGTTGGTTGGTTGGTTGGTGTTGGTTTTTCTGTTTTTGTTTTTGTTTTTGGTCTGTAAAATCAGACAGACTGGGGCAGCATACTAGTGATTATAGACTATCTCACTTGAATATTACCTAGGCTGTTATTTACTTAATATTTTTATTAGTATTTTAAAAAATGAACTGATCTTTCTAGCATACATTTATCTTTAAGAATAACTTTCTTTCACTATGGTAAACACGAAAACTCTACCATTTGTGATAAATGAAAGGAAACTAAAAATAAACACGTAGAATAAAAATCTATTTCCCCAATATAAAATAGTTATACTCATTTATGATCCCCTAACCACAATTCTTCTACTACCCCTTTTATTTGAACCAGAATTTGCAATGTATCTGCCTGTTAAGTGTATTTCACCAAGACTGAAATCTTTGGACTGTTCAAATGCCGGCTGAGCCCTGGATCCCAGCAGAGTAGCGGCCAACTCCTACTCTCCAATTCTTCGGGCTTGCACTAGACAACCACCAAAATGATAATGATGGGCAGGTCCCATCCCAAAAACCAGGGAGTGTTTGCAGCTGCAGACAGGATAATTCCTTCCAAATTTTAAAAGATTTTCTTTTAGGAGTAAATAAAATTGTTCTTAAAAAAAAAGAACAATGATGAGGGACCTAGAGAGTGCTGGGAGTGCCTTAGGGACACACAGAACCCAGACTTCCCTTGGTGGAAGGCTGCAGGAATTAGCTGGCAAAAGAGCAAAGGGGGGTGGGGGAAAGCGGACGTGGCTCAAGTGATTGGGCTCCTGTTTACCACGTAGGAGATTCAGAGTTCGATTCCTGGAGCCTCCCGGTGAAATGCAAGCTGACCTGCACAGAGAGCTGGCCCATGCAGAGTGCTGGCCCACATAGAGAGCTGGCACAACAAGATGACACAACAAAAGAGACACAAAAGAGAGACAATAAGAGATGCAAGAAGAAGTAGTATGTGCTCAAGAAGCATGAGGTGGAATTCCGGGAAGATGGCGGACTAGTAAGACATGGGAATCTCTTCTCCAGAAAAATAGCTGGAGGACAGGCTGAAACAGCCCCGAAAAAGATCTTCTAGGGTTTAGGACAGCAGGTGAAGGCTGCACACGACCCAGAGGAGAGGGACAGAAGAGGGAAATCGCAATGACAGAACCGTGAGTTGGAACTCTTTAGAATTCTTGGGCCCCTGGGCCTGTGACTACAGACAAAGGGAGCTCCAGGGATCCACCACCCCAGGAAAGGGCAGAGAGAGGGACATAGCATAAGGCTGACTCAGGTTCTGACCCACAAAGTTCTGACCTTCCAGGCCAGGTGGGACCACACAGAGATTTGCCCTGGGAGCCATCGAAGGACTGGAGAAATCCGACCCTTGCAATCTCCCTCTCTTCTAGCCTGGACTAATTGTTGAGGACTCCACAGGAGAGGGGAGAGAGAGCCTGGGGCTGACTCTGCTTTTGACTTGCAGGTTTGGTCTGCAGTGTCCCCAGAGCCCTTCCAGGCCGGGTGGGGCTGCACCATTGTTTGCCTTGGAGCCTACAAGGGGCTAAAGATATACAAATTTCCCAATCTCCTCCTCTGCTAACAGGGACTGATTGTTGAGGACTCAAAGGGGAGTGGAAATATTTTCTAGCTGGGAAAAGGGAGGGGGCTGCCAGAGAAGACTGGAGAACTGTCTCAGAAAGTTTGAATTACAAGGCTCTTAGCCCCCAGAAAGGAAGCTCTATCACATTGATCTGGTCTGTGTTGCAACAAATACACTCCGACCAGGCACTGAACTGAGAGCTGCCAAAGAGCGCCATCACCTGGCAGACCAAGGAAGTGCACATAAGAAAATTAAAAATAAGTAGGAGAGGCTTTTCCTGGCCTCTATAGCCTCCCTGCCCAAGGCCCTAGGAAGAGACTCTACAACCAATTACTGGGTCCAGTGCCCAGTTTTGAGCAACCAGCAGGACAATCCTAACAATCCAGGTCGAGCCAAAAAACAAAGAGCTGTGGTAACTCACAGCCTCCTGCCACTAAATCCCTATAAAAGAGAAAGAGATTGAGCATCTGAGTAAACTCCATCCTAACCAGATGCCTAAACACCAGCAAAAAGTTATGAGCCATACTAAGAAAATAGAAGACATGGCCCAAGAAAAGGAATACATCAAAGTCCCAGAAGAGATGCAGAATTTGAGAGAACTAATCAGTGAGATGAGCACAAATTTCCAAAATCAAATCAATGAGTTGAAAGACAATATAGTTAAAGAGATAAATGACATCAAGAAGACATTCAGGGAAGCGGCTGTGGCTCAATCAGTGGGGTTCCTGTTTGCCATGTGGGAGGCCCTGGGTTCGGTTCCCGGGGCCTCCTGGTGGGGGAGGGCCCACCTGCAAGGTGTGGTTGGCTGACCCAGCAAGCACGGGCAGCAAGGGGGGGATAGATGAATAAATAAATAAAATCTTTGGAAGAAAAAAAAAAAAAAAAAGAAGACATTGAGCGAACACAAAGAAGAATTTGAAATCCTGAACAGAAAAGTAACAGAGTTCATGGGAATGAAAGACACAATAAGTGAGATCAAAAACACATTTGAGGCATACAACAGCAGACTCGAAATGATAGAAGAAAGAATAAGTGATACCAAAGACAGATCGGCTAAAATTGAAGAGAGAAAAGAACAGAGAGAAAGGAATGGAAAAAATTGAGCAGGGGCTCAGAGAGTTGAATGAAAACATGAAATGCAATAACATACGTGTCATGGGAGTTCCAGAAGGGGAAGAGAAGGGAAAAGGGGCAGAAAGAGTATTTGAGGAAATAATAGCTGAAAATTTCCCAACTCTCACGAAAGAAATGAACTTACATGTCCAAGAAGCACACCGTACCCCAATCAGAATAAATCCAAATAGACCTACGCCAAGACACATACTACTCAGAATGTCAAATGTCAAAGATAAAGAGAAAATTCTCAAAGAAGCAAGAGAGAAGCAAATGATCATGTACAAGGGACGTCCAGTAAGACTTTGTGCAGATTTCTCTTCAGAAACCATGGA